>JASGXE010012524.1:0-38535 GCA_030068105.1 Sinentomon sp. SZTP_YWyxl
ACGTTTGATTCAGGACGATGAACGATCGTATATTGAAGATCATCTGAAAACAACATGTCCATTGCAATACATCGTTCGATGGCACGATCGAATTTCCCCAAGATGTGCAGCAAAGGGCAGTAATGCGCGGCGAATGATCCCCATTTTGCAGCATGAGCCTTCTGTTGTTTTTGTTTATAGAACCATTTTAAAATGCTGAGGGTGCAGTTATCAGAATTTTATAGTCTCTAAATATTGGAAAGAGTCCGAGTTATGTTCGAAATTGTCAATGTCCAAGAGCGCAAAAATCAAAAGCGACCACCAAACCGAGCAAAAAACTTCAAACAGGACTGGACGTATCACAGCCACGAATGAATTCATTGTTCCCGTGTTTCCTGGAATCTTCAATCCCATGCAATTCTCAACCCCCCCCCTAAAATTCCACAGATTTGATTCGTGGTATACTCAACCCCCTCGTGTAAATCTCAACTCCCCTGAATTTTTCATGCAAGCAGCCGTGGAAAATTCAACCTCCCTGAAAATTTAACAGCAAGCCATAGAATCGTCAACCTCCCTGAGATTTCCATGCTATCAGCCTGAGATTTCCATGCAATTTTTGAGGTTCATTTTGGATGCAAAATTGTGGGCTTTCCTAAAAAAATTCACCAAAAAATTGTTAGTTTCGCTCAAAGTCCACAAAATGTCCAGCGGGTATTTTGTGGACTTTCACCCAGTATTTACATTCTATACGGTACACAAAATGTCTCGTTTGATGTCCATTTGACTACATTGCCATGTTCCCAAATTCTGAAAAAAGAATGCCATGTGGTCCGGCATCTTTGAAGGATTTCAAGGATCCGTGTACGCTCTACACTCTCTCTGAATACCATAACAGGTGTGCTGACTTCGTGCCATTATTTTTACACATAAATTCTGTACGTACATTTTTTGTAAAGTTTAAGACCATGCTAACGGGTTCACCAATGTGTCCGTTTGTATCCGTTCGACAGTCGTTTGCCAAAATTCACGTTTTTGCCCACTTCCGAAGTCAGATGCCGGGCAGGGCGACAGCGTCAGAAGTGGGTATGAACAGCAAATGGGTAATGGTGCGATGATAGGTAAAGGTGTCGGGTGCTGGCCTTCATGTGTCAAGTTTCGAAAACGTTTAAAAATAAACTCCTCACATGCGGGTCCTTTGGTTGATGAATGGTTGCCGAATTGAATCGCTTCGGTAATTCTACGAGAAATTTCCAGAATAATTTCGGAGGCAACAAAAATTTTATTTCTGCTGTGCCGACCGCATTCCAACAATGCAAACTATTTTTCCCAGCCAAGTTTTGATGGGAGAACGCAACAATAGACTCTGTTGATTTTCAAGCACGATTGTGCCCATTTTTGATTTGTTCATCCAATCGCCATTTCATCTTGTCAGCTCATCATGATGTGTTGTGTCTTGATTTGGTTTTTTTCAGTATTTGTGTTCGTGTGGCAAAAGATCTGCCAACTGCTCCATCCCATGAGTTTCTTCATTTTTCATTGTTTCACTATTTCTAGTTTTTTTTTCAAGTTTCTAAAAAATTAAAAAAAAAATTAGTTCATTTCAAAACACACAATTAAAACTCATGTAAACATTTGTGAAAAGCGCTCCACAAGTTTCTGACTGAATGGAAAGTGTTGCATTGATTTATGCGAATGTATGCGCTGCATCCGTGATTGTTCCAAATGTTAACGAAAAGTAGAGCCGATTTACAGCGAAGGGCTGCATTTACTGGACTCAATGGCGGTTCCTGCCTCCCGCGAAGGGGTGCCGCGGCACGAAGGCGCACCTCCTGTATGGGGTCTAAGCAACCAGTTCAATAATTAGTACCTACCTGTAACATATTTCGTTGGGTCTGAGGCAGAGCATCCGGGTTTCCAACGAACAGAGCCCTTTGGTGGGGATCTGGGGGACGAAGTCCAACACTTGACAGAGAACTTTTAAAATTTTTGGGGTTCATTTTGGATGCAAAATTATGGGCTTTCCTTAAAAATTCACGAAAAAATTAACATTTCACACCGCATTAAGGGGCGGTCGCCACTCCTTCCCCACGCACTTGAAGTGCTTGCATTCCTGTGCAAAAGGGAGGTGTCTGAAATCAGCATTTGCGATTCTTTGTCGGGAATTTGTGAAGATTATTCTAGAAACGTTGGGGAAATAGGTAGCCTGGGAATTTTATTGTGCAAAAATTAACAAGTGATTTGCAACTGAAACCTACGAAAGTGAAATTTCTTATACGAATCCAATCGGATGCCGTAAATGATCGTGGCAAGAAACCAAACGTTCATGTGCTGTCACCAGAGGAGCTCAACATGAGAAGTAATTTTTATTGATTTTGCTGATGATCAGATATCGCCGGCTGATTATCGAAAAGACAAGGATCCGAAAATATTTTCATCGATGAAGATGCAACGTGGGCCACTGGAGAGGAAATGGCAAGATGGAGTGTGAACTTCACCTCCTTGAAACAATTCTCGACAACATTTCGGTGAATAGCAGTTGCGGAGGTCTTTTCCATTGGACCAGTGGCTGTATTTCCCATTCTCAGCTCACTCACAGGATGCTCAGTGACCTGGAAAAGTCAGGGAATTCCTGCCAACTGGAAAAGCCACGAACTTATCATGGAATGTCTGAAGAAAAAAGTCAGGGAGTTTTCAAGTGGTGGAGGCGAAAGAGACATGAAGCATCGTGTGTTTCCGTCAAGCATCCAGGCTTGTTTCAAACGGCCTCACACGGACTGATCAGCAGGAGTGTGGATGTGTTGGATTGCAATCACACCCTAAAGCCAATGATAATAAGCTTTACAGATTACCCTGCACTGATTTTCAACAAGATGACGTTTAGGTGTCAACCAGATCATTTTCTTTGCTTCGTCACCTTTAGTTATTTACTTCGTCACCTTTAGTGCATCACATCACACGGAGATATCGCATCCACATTTCAAGGTGTAGGCAATCCCATCTCTCATTATGTGCCAATTACGTGAAAACGAACAAACATTATCGCACACATTATGGAGGTCGCATGATTGGCCCAGTCTGGTTGACAACTTAACATCAAGTAGATGTCGGCTGCATCATCTGTCACACTGACATGCAATGCAACAGGTACAGTGAAATGCATTTTACAAAAATGGTGGTTTGTGAATAGAATCTGGTGGGGCCTGCTTGAAAGCAATTGCGGAGCTTGCGTTGTTTATCATGTTTTTCTAATATTTTTTTTTCATTTGTGTTGATGCTTATTAAATAGGATTATGAAATAAAAAGAAGACAAATTGTTAAAAAGTAGCTCTTTCTGCAAAAAATTTGTGGTGTCACTCGACTTTCTTGTTTTATGCTTTCTGTGCGGATAACATTGCCTGACCCATTTATTTCTACATTCTTTAGAGGTTCTTTTTACGTACGCACAGTTATCAGAGATTTTTCAGATTTCAGAGTACAAAAAGCATTATCAGATTGAAAAAAATGAGTGCTTTCAGAAGGTTCTCAACTTGAGAGGGATCTGAATCTGATGAAAAGAGTAATGGAATATTTTAGCTCTCCATTTGACTTTAGAAAAGCAGTATTTTCTTGATTTTTCTCAGCTATGGTGACTTTCACTCCAGCTGCCCGCATTGTTTCATTCATGCATGGTGAAAGTGGCATGGAGAGGCAAGTCCACCAGTGGCACAAGGACATCCGATTTTCTTCATCACTTCAACAATTCCTTGGCAGTTTTCATGACAAAGCTGCAATTTGCTTTCGCAAATCGCAAACAACAGCAAATGACAGCTTTCAAAGCATGATGATAAATAAATGATAAACTGCTTAATCCCACAACCGTTTCGCTTTTAAAACAATTCAGTTGCTTCTCATATTTAAAATATCGTCTAATCAGAAAGTGCAATCTATTGTTGACATTCTGAAGCGACCAAGGCGAGACACCATGGTCCAGTTGGACATTTGATAGCCATGCACGCAAGTTAATTAAGCTTAACAAAGAGAAAGCTCAAGCTCATCAAATGGAAAGAACACAAACTATTGGAAATGTTAAATGTTGGAAATGTAGAAATGGAAAGAACACAAACTATTTGGAATGGAAGTGAACTGGAACTATTTGCGATGCAAACAGACCAAGATTTCAAATGCTTTGCTCAACGTCATTCACCGTGGAAAATCCCCACCTTTTTCAGTCAGACTGATGGCAGAGGGAGGTAATATTTCCCATTAATGTGTGGCTGCATTGTTTTTTGAACATGGCGACTCATAAGGAGAATTTGCTTGTGTGAAAGTTAATTGGAAATTAATTGAGCTCAACACAAAAAGACTTTCAATGAAAATGGTCTGCTCAATCATGTAAACATATGATTGAGCAGACCATTTTCATTGAATGTCTATGTTTGGCATAGCTGCCTTCCCTACATGGTTTCAAACCTTCCAGTCCAGTCAAGTTATTTGGTAATTTGCACCTCTCAGGCTCGAGTCAAAATATTTGCAATCGAACCTGCTGCACGGCATTGGTGTTTTTGGACTGGCATTGGTGTTTCTGGACTGGCCTCAGATGAGCTGGTTTTTGTGAAGGTAAAACCAGATGAGTGAAAGCAGTTACGTCAAGACAGCCTGTCCATTTTAGATTTTCCAAATATCCAAGGGTCCAGTTCTGCATCCAACTCTTGTTGGTGCTGGATTCTCCCTGCATGTGCATCCTAACAGTACTTATTCTGCCGAGGGCACTTTGCAAATTAAAAGAAAATGCAAGCTCATTGTAATTCGACAAGCTGGTGCTTATTTCACCAGCTTACCCCGCGCTGACTGAAACCAATGTAATGGATAGATCTTTCAGGCCCCTCAGGGAACCCACAGAAATTCTGAAGGACTGCGACATGCATGTCAAAGAAGCATCAAGTACAGATAAAGCCTTTAACTTGAGCTCCTCAAACAGTTTGTTGGCACCACCTCTGCTTTTCTCCACAACATACGCAGCCATCAGAGTCGGACTTCGACCTGAACTCGCCACCACAGACAACAACAGCCCAACATATGATGCGACTCCTGCCTGTTGATTTGCGCCGGACAATGTCCAAGCAAATTAAAGTGTGATGTATTGTATTGTAACTTTGAACACAGATCCTCTTTGGGTTAATGATGCTGCCCACTAGGCAATAAAATCATTTTTCCTCCTTCTGTATTTTTTAAGTGTTCCACTTCTTTTGCAGTCGAAATCTAACCAGTTAAAAC
Organism: Sinentomon sp. SZTP_YWyxl; assembly: GCA_030068105.1. Lineage (NCBI taxonomy): Eukaryota > Metazoa > Arthropoda > Protura > Sinentomata > Sinentomidae > Sinentomon > Sinentomon sp. SZTP_YWyxl. The sequence continues at coordinate 5,233 of JASGXE010012524.1, forward strand.
ATTCATAATCAGAGGTGGCAAGGATAGTAATTTCCCAAACAGCTCTTGCGTTTTCTACTGTTAGTTACGATGGATGTCACAAGCCAATGTGTGGGTCTTTTCACAGGAACTGAGGTGTAGCACACAGCATCAGGCAAGACAGAATATAGGAATTAAATGTGAGGATATTCTGAGCTCTCTTCTCAATTCTCATTCTTGATCACTGATGGGCAAACTATGAGAAGAATTGCCAAGACTGGCAGAAGATATAAAAATGCACCCGACTTTTTCAAGAAGTTTTAACAAATGTGCTCTTATTCATCCTTACGTTTTGCCAGGTGAAGACACATGCTTGTGCTTCATGTTCAGACTTCCCCCAACACATCCCCGCTTTCTATTTCATTTTTCCGTGTCAGTTTTTGGAATCGCCCAGCAAAACAAAGTTGACCAAAAAAGTGTGCGTTGGTAAAGGGGTGCCTCACAATTGTTGTTTTCATGCGTTAGCAACATAAGAGAGTGGGAGGTGCACGGAGGAAAAAAATCCTCATTTGTTTTCTTCCTTCACTCCCTGGCAGAAGCCAGATGCGGTCCAGTGAGGTTTCACCATCTTTTGAACCAAACGAAGCCATGTTTTGTTTTCTTTTAACATGTGGGTGATTGGTTGGACACCTGGACATTGATGTCTTGTCTTGTGAAGTCTTGTCTCATAGGTAGATCCCCATGCCTCACAACCGCAAATGAGACGGGAATGAACAAGGCCGCAGTAAAGTAGCTTTAAAGCTGATAAAGGAAGCAAAGGTGAACACCTAGAAAAGAAGAATACAAAGCTGCTCATTGATTTGGATAGGGCAGAATGTGGTCTTCCCAATTCAGATTTTCATCTAGGTGAACTCCAAGAAATTTCATACACCTGTCTCTTCTAATAAGGTGATCACCCAAGCGAATTGCAGTCATTGAAACAATGTATTAAATTACGCCGTGACAATGGATGAAAGATAATAAATTTAACTTTGCCCACGTTCAATTTCAAACGATTGATATTCAACCACCTATGAGCCACCTCAAGGTCCTCCTGCATTTTAACAATAGCATCATTAATTATCACCAGAAGGAAGAAACAAAGAACTGTCATCTGCATAAAGAAACAATTGACTATGCAAAGGGAGATCGAAAAAATCGTTTACATAAATCAAAAACATGAGTGGCCCAAGGATAGATCCTTGAGGAATCCCAAGATCAAGGAGCTGCTCAGAAGAAAAAACTGAACCAATTTTTACAACCTGCCTCCTCTGATGCAGATAACTCGTTAAGAGAGAGAAAAAATGTCCTCTAACCCCACAGCGCCACAGTTTTGACAAAAGAATACCATGGTCAACCATATCAAAAGCCTTGGATAAATCCAGAGACAGGCCGCACACTATTTTACCACCATTGAAAGATGCGTTTATGAGATTGGCAATGGCGCAGATCACACCAGTAGTTGAACACCCCTTTTGAAACCCAAACTGATTGGGATTCAAAATATTACGTGCATTCAGGAAAGCAGAAATGCGACGGAAAAGAATTTTCTCCACAATCTTATTCACAACTGGTAGGACTGATAGGCCGATAATTGGAAACTGACAACTTATCACCAGCCTTATACACTGGAGTAACTTTTGCTAGTTTTAAGACACTAGGATAACATGCTGTTTGGAAAATACAATTACATATGTGAGTTAAAGGATGAAGTACAAAAGACAAGCCAATTTTATATCTTTTGCACTTGCATGTGTTATGGGACCAAAAGCCATCCGAATTGATCCAACAGCAGAAAAAATCTCATCTGTTGCAACAGGCTCAAGGAAAAAAGTACCCTGCACCAAAGGCATAGGCCTAGTAGTTTGAGGACCTTCTTCAGCCACAAAATTGGGGTTTGGACGAGCTAACCTTGCAGCACTGGCAAAGCAGGAATTACACTCATTTGAAATCACAAATGGATCAGAAGAAACCTGACCAGAACCTAACACAATCTCTGAAATTGAGTCATGAGCACGTCACAAGCCAGTAACATCATTCAATATCCCCCATAGCTTCCTCGAATCACCCTCAGCTTTTTGTATAATGTCTGAATAATATGACTTTTAGCAGTGTGTAACAACTGAGTAAATATGTTTCTATATTTCCTGTGCCGATTTGCATCAGCAGGGTTACGTTTATGTTAGAAAAATAAGTGATCAAGGACTTTCAGGGAATGCAGCAAACCTGGAGTCATCCAGGGATTTCACGGTGTTTTATATTTGCCACTCTTTGAAGAATTAGAGCACTTCATTTTAATGGAAATGACATTCTTGTAAAACTGATCCAAGTGCAACTGATGGGTCAGATATAGAAAATAGAAAAGTCCAATCAATAAAAGTATATTAAAAAATTTGCGATAATTATACGACATGACTGAAGGAAGCAAATCCAAACGAGGTGATATACGAATATAGGATTCAATGGAAAAATAGGCAAAAGTTGAAAAATGGTCAGAAATGAAAGTCCAGACAACACAATGTTTAGCCTTGAAAAGCATACCAAAACTGTTACGAACAAGAATTTGATCAATAACAGTTGATGAATCAGCGCAAACACGAGTTGGCTTCGTTATAACATGTTGCATATTTGCACAAGACAATGAAGTTAGGCCTAGGTATAATTTGGATGCTGCTGAAGCCACGGAAATATTAAAAATCATATCCCCAACCAAAATACACATCCTTCCACTCGTAGCAATATCTAAACAGACCTCATCGAGATAGTGACAAAATTCACCTAACGAAGAGGATGGAGATCTATACAGAGCACCTAAGCACACCCTAACCACTGCACGAGAAGACCCAAAGTGCAAATTAAAGTCTATCCAAACGCTTTCAACCAACTGAGGAGCATCAGGCCAATTCGGCCTGATGCTCACGTGTCCTCACGTGTACAACAAAATTGAGAGTAACCTTCTAACTGAAAGCATGACAAAAGTTCATCCCCAGGTAACTGTATCTCAGTAAGGACTATAACATATGGCTTAGGATGAATCTGTTGAACTAACAAAGACAACTCATCAAAATGTTTACCAATACTACAAATGTTTCTCTGAAATATGTTAAGTCCAAACAAGGAAGGAAGTAAAGGCAGAAAACTGTTAACACTCAGGAAAAGAGCACATTAGGATGAGGGATGTCTGGTAAAGAATCAAAATGATCATACATGTTATATTGAATTACCTAATTAAATAAATGCACAAAAGAAAAACAAAATGTTTCGTCCTTTGCAAGTTTCTTGAAATCCTCAGTTGATTGGATTTGAAAAGAAGGAGATGACTCATCAAGACGAAGATAAATCCAGCCATTCTTAACCCACAGGAATTTGAACTGATTAGCATGTTTGAAGGCCAATGCCGAATTGAAAAGATGACGCTTCTCCGGTGAGAGATGCTCACCGACGAAAACTAGAGCATGGTTTGTGTCACAACCGAGCTTGGTGGTGGTAAGCCTCTTAGCCAAGATAAACTTATCACGTAGTGACCCGCGAACAAACTTTATCACAAGAGGCATTGGGCCATTCCTTCTGGTAGGCACCCTTTGGGCAGCATCTATGTCGATTTCAGAGACCTTCAAATCGAGGACTGATGCAAAGTTAGCAATGACCAGGTCGAGGTTTTCTTCAGGAATCTCCGGAAGACCACAGGTAAGGACATTGTTCCGGTAAAGATAGTCATTATGGGTGGAAACGATCCTTCGTAAATTAGAAACTTCCACCTTCAGCCTCATGTTTTCATTGTGCACATCCTCAACCTTCTTTTCAACACCAACAAGGCGGTTAACAATGCTCTCCAGCTTTGAGATGGCATCCTGAAACTTCCAGTTGTTCAGAATTGGACCATGGCTGAAATTTGATGCTGAAAGAAAAAAACCAACAGCGAAAAGAAATGAAACAGCATGCTGCAGACACATTGTGCATGCAACCGATGCAAATGCACATTGCACAAGCCAAAAGAAATTATTGAAATACGCATATAAAGAAAAACAATGGAGGTAGAAAATAAAAAAATGAAATTTTTGTTTCCGGGTACTTGGTTTTCGTTATTCTTAGAAGAATTTTCACAAAAAATATGTCAACTTTCTAGTTGCATGATTTTTTTAGAATTTTTTGCCGGGACTTACTGGGGGGCATTTTAGTACCAGCAGTTTTTGTTTTTTAGTTTTGCATTTTTAGGGAGCTGCAATGGGAGTGTGTTCTGTGAATGCACACCTTGTAGAAGAATGTTCCATTTCTTCAAATGAAAATTTCCGAAGATATTTGTAAAAGTAAAAATTTGCAGCCTGTATATGAATTCTTCGTCATGTCACAAATGACCCTGAACTGCAACCAAGTGTGCTGCAGGCGGCATGAACGGAAAAAGCATCGAATGGTGTCATGGCCAAGACTGAAAAAAGAAAATGGTGTGCAATTGAGTGACACAAAAACAGCACAAAACAATATGTGAAGCCTTCGAAAAGGAAAAATGGCACTTTTGCTTTCTGGTAATGCTAACTTTTAACGAGCAATTTCCCCAAAATAATAAAACGAAATTACCCACACATGCAAAAATAACGATTATTGTCCAAATTCTGCAAAAGCTGATTGTATTGTGGCCTTTTTCAACTAAATTCTTATTGAAACTGTGGAAGCAGGGTGTTGCCGTTATTGCGGTGCAGCTGTCGTGCGAAAGTAACTTCATAAAACAGTTCATATAACAATATTTTCATAAACATACTTGTGGGCGACATCTTCTCTGCAGTTTCGTTGAAGAACAATACACGTTTCAAGGCGTCACATCCAAGTCAGGTGCAGGTCATATGAGCAGGAGGCAGGACTAGCGAGGAAAAAGAGAAAAAAATCTAATTTACAGGGGGCAGAATACCAAAGCAAAAGATTAACAATTTCAAGAAAAAAAAAAAACAGCATTCTTTAACTTTCCTGAGGGGTGGCATCAGAAAACCATCCATGCTGAAATTTCTCAATGTCAAAGGAAAACAACATTCATCGATCCATGTGATCCGAGGCAAAATGGCCAATTTTCTGCGAGTCAATCACTACCTGGCGCTTTGGCTCTGGGTCTTTGGATCTTGAGTTGTGATGAACAGGTTCTTTATTCAATAGCTCAGTTCGTTCATCTTTGATTGTTTCCGGTTTCTTTTTTAAATTGCGATAAAATAAATAATTTTGCATCTGATTGATTATGAAATCACCCCGATAACTTCCATATTGATCAGATTTCAATGCCATGTGAAAAAAACTCCCGAAAAATTGGAGTTTCTGTGCAAAGCCACAAACTCATTCAACATCCATCGCATCTGGGTTCATTCAGCAATGGATCATGGAAAGGGTGCAAGTTCTTAGGGAGTGCATTCATTCCATTTTCAGTGAGTTACGAGGGGGAAAGGTAAGAAAATGTGCATGACACTTTTTGAACATCACAATTTCATCCGCTTTAGAGGAATCATCTGGAACAATTGGCACCAAGTTACCATAAAAAGTACATCGACTCCGAAGAAATTCTGAGAAGGGAAAAAGCTGTAAAAATGCCATCTGCGGAAAGTTCTCTTTTTCATCGCAAGGCTTCCTTCCAAACAAAAATCTGGCTCCTATAGAATGTGGAGTCAGCGTGGGTCATGTCAAGTTTTTGACTTTTCCAGCAAAAAGCAAACCAACAACTTTTTTCTGGCATGGATATTGCATTGCTGACGGAAAGGAAAGCCTTCCTTTTTGGTTGATGATTCTTTGCATTGAACTGAAGGGGATCTAGTAGGGCCCTTGCATGATGCAGAAAAGTGAAAAAGCACCTATCTTTCCAGAGGAAAACAAGTACACAAAACCATAACAAATATTCCCACACACAAAATCCCCCCTTGGCACAAAATTGGAAATGTCAAATAAGAGGACAGTTTTCAACCCACCTTGTTCATCTTGCCAAACTTCGTCGCCAGCTGAGCTTCAAGTGATGGACGTCGATGATTAGTCCGTGCTTCCACCAGTGTGGCTGTGTTGGAAGGCATTTTTCCAGTGATAACAGAGGAGTACCACATTGTTGGATTCATAAGATGGGAGATGAACTTTCCTTCCTTATCGGCAGTTCTAGCACCACCTCACACAACTTTAAACTGTAGGGCCATACCAAGGACAATGTTTCTGCCTCAACAACATCTGCACTGGCTTTGGACATTAAGCCATTGAAGGTACCTTGCAACTAGATATAGGTGTTTGAGCGTAAAGCAGTTTGGTGTCTTGGGCTTTACAAGCTAATTACCTTGAGCTTTAAAGACAATGCCAAACCTTTAGGTCCACTGCCCGTGTAAAACGAATTCACTGAGGCAGTTTAAACCATTTTTCTTGGGTTTCTTTATTGAGCCACTCTGCATGAAAAACCAGATTTATGAAGTGTGCAACTTGTAGAAATGGTGTATGTCAGACCAGCGAGTTCTTTTCTTTGGAGATTTTTGAGAAAAATACATATTCGCCACAGTTTTGCAAGTAAACTTTAAGATGTCACTGACATATAAAGGGCGTTCGGTGAAAAAGGAGCTCTGCTATTGAACACCTGCGGTGCGGTTGGACTACTCCAATCAGCAAGCAATATCTGGGGAGCTTTCAAAAAAGTTGTCAGTTCCGTCTGTGTGTATGACTGTCAATTATAAATATCGATTGTAACGTTGGCAAATGCCATCGCAACAGGGTGGCTGCCTGGACACACGATGAGGGCACTCAATTGGGAATGGAGAGGGGCAAAAAAGCATGTGCTGCTCCTTGCATTTGGGAAAACTTGAAGGGCGGTGCGCCCACAGGCCTGGTCCAGTCCAGGTAATGGCTGATGAGAAGAGCTACTGTTCGAGATGAACACAAACACTTGCGTGCATGAAGTAGCATTGGTCGTCAGAATGAATTATCTGACAGTGGAGCAAACGTGAATGCTGTGAGATGGGTGTATGCTTCTTTCTCACAGAGTGAAATGCACAGTGCTGCACACTAAAGTCAAAATTCCAATGGTTTGCGACGTTTCTGTAAAAACGAAAAAAATCTGTCTAGAAAACTGCCATGGCCTGAAATTGTGTGCAGGAAGAAATTATGGCTGCTGAACCATACCCAATTGCAGGCAGCGCAATCCGAACACCTTGTCATTGAGATGACACTTGCTCGCTTGACTTTTGTCATTCCCGATGAAAACGACAAAACACAATTTGCTTTTTTCGCGCGGAAAAAGATTGAAAAAATGTCCTGAGAGACGCGTTTGAAGTTGTCGCACCTAAAAATAGGTGCGATTATAGTTTCCATTTTCGCAGAACACCCTTATCAGCACTAAATGTTCAGACCGTTCGTGACAAATGTCAACTCCCCTCAGAAAACCATCACTGGGGATGTGCAATCAAAAAGAACCTTTTGGTGGTGTAAAGTTTTTGCAAGAATTTCACAAATGCTCAAAGCTGGTCAACAAGAAAAGTATAAAGGAATCTGCAAATATTTACTCACGTACCATGGCTGTACGTGCCTCACATTTCCGTGATAAAAAAAATCTAATCACAGTAACCATTTCTGCCAGTGACCAAATTGTCAGGAAAAGACATGTGTCATGGTGATTCCCAATAGCAGCTCACACAGCTTCAACTCATTGGTCAATTTGAGGGATTGTATCTGGTTCACACATTTTTGAACAACTTATTGATGATTTTGACACTTGCAGAAGGCATTGTTATCACGTAATGATTTGGCTGAGCTGATTTACCCTGAAGGGAATCTGCTCAGCAAAATCATTACGTGATTTTTGAACAACCGTTCACGTTGTTGCGAGGATGCATCCCAACGTGGAATTTTAGCTACTGTGTTTAAGGTCGGGGTGACAATGGGGAATCCAGCCAATGAAATCCTTGGAAAGTTTCGATGCCAAAAAAGAAGCAAACCCATTGGCATACCAAAGTCGCACGCTTGGGCATCTGTCCGCTGGTGGAGAAAATGCCGAATGCAGTGCCTTTTGGAATGAAGATCGCCTCTGGAAGTTCAGACCGACCAGAGATGGAACCAAATCCATGGTTTTGTGGTGTGCCACAAGAATGCACCTAAGGGCATGAAAAGATATGCAATAGTCACTTCCAGAAAGGTTAGCTACAGAAAGCGTACACTCAGAGTTCAAACAGCACATCAAAGTCATTGCTTGTCTCCAATGGAATTGAGAAGACAAAGGACATCCAAAACATGGAACATTGGTGAATACCTGACAGAGTATGCATGGATGTGTGGAACACCGAAAGGGGTCTGTTTGTACCAAACCAGGAAGAAACAAATGCAGGAGTGGCGAAATGAGAGACAAGAAAAGAAACCCGCACATTTGAATGCTCTCAATCAACTTTTTGCTGCATGCTGGTTCTCAGCGAAACATGATTGTACCAATGGTTCACTGCTGCATTTTACCTCATTTTGTTCCTTTTTCAAAATCAAGAGTGAGGACGCGGAGTCATTCTGGATAACAAATGCACATGTCGCCAGGGAAAACCTGTGCACATAGCTGCAGATCACCACTCTTGCAAGCACCTGATCCCTTTGTAGTTGGCAAAATAATATCACACTTCAGTCATGAGATCCTTTTTCTCACGCCCATTTTTTTGGGGGGGGGGATCGAACATATTGTTGCTGACCGCTCGATTCTGATAGTCTGAATGCTTGATTCTGACATTGGAAGCGGGGATTTAAGACTCGGGTCACATCCAGGGTTGCAAATTTCATCATGATAGGAGTTGCTCAGAAGCAGATGATGAACAAAACTAATGCGGAGTGGCTTATAAAAGAGTCAATTGAGTCGGCAAGTTCCCATAATCAAACATTTATTTCATTAATCTAAACACAACAAGCCAAGAAAAAATGCCAAGTGTCTCCGCGAGTTCTTGTTTACGAGCAAAAAGTATTAAAACACTGGACAAAACAGAACATTGGAAAGAAATGACAAGCTCTCTTGCAAAAAAGATTGAAGTGGGTGAATTTTATACTTCTACATCAAAAAAGGAGGAGAATTGACAAGTATAATTAATGGACAAATATCACATACCTAGGTCTTGCGCTCTGGGAAAATGACAATTAGGTCCACATGTAAGTGGATACAGATGCGCTGGTTTCATTCAGTTCAGGATAAACTGGTCGACTAAGTGCAAGCGCAGGTTTGTCGAAATAAACTCATTACTACCACTTTTATGAGCTCAGCAAACTCATTACACGCCCAACCGTTTGCTCTAATTTTAATTTTTATTTGCCAAAGAAGCCCTGACAGATTGAGCACCCACGTTGGGATTCAGGTTGAATCCTGCACTGATGAGAGCACCAACTAACGCATCCAAAGAACTCTGGACAAGTTGTAGTGGTGGGTTGGTTGTCTTGACGTAACTGTGGTTATCCAACTGGTTTCACCTGCACAAAAATCATGAAAGCTGTTGTCACCTTTCAACTTTGCAGTGGATCCTAAAACTGTTCCATTTGAAATAAAACAGTTTGCACCCAACTGACAAGCACAGATGTGCAAAACACCATAACGTGCAAACTATCAGACAACTTGAAAAGATGGGCAACTGTTCACTCATACCAACCATGGTGAAAAAGAAAAAAACAATAAAAAAAACATGTGGGACCCACATGTATTTAGTTTATTTTTTATTTGTTCACCCTGTACTCGCATGGAAGCACTGATAAGCTTTCATGGAAGGAAATTCTCTGCTGCAATTACCAATTGCCCAATTCAACAGATGGATGCTTCTTGTGCACCAATCAAAAAGCAATAAGTGTTATGAAGGAAACGAAATTTTTGCAACACAAATGTGTCCATTGAATGGGTTATTTTCATCCCAGGGTTGGGTTAGTGGCTTTGGGGAATTCACCGTTAATTTAATGTTAAGATTATCTGCCCCACTACATCAGTCCGACCGAAAACGAGGCCATTTTCTCTGGGTTTATGACGTTGACCAAAGCATCCGAAACCTACTATGTTTTTATCATAAGTGGTTTCAGTTCACCACATGTACCCTCCTTTTGTTGAGTAGGCACACCAGGTAAATTAACCAGTGTGTACAATTGTCTTATGCAAAAGGGCCGATAATATTGCATAGGTCGCTTCAGAATGTCAAACATCAACATCAACTTCATGATTTAACGATACTTTTAGAATGGCAATAAGCAAAATATAACCACTTATTTATGCTGAAAATTGTACCAATGTGCATTACGCAGCTATTGGTTTCTCTAATAAAAGCTCTTTAACTTTGTATGAAAACTCGAAAAGGGAATAAATTGATTTGTGCGGATGATCGTTCAGTTTATGAAACTTTCTTGTTCGTGATGCAAAAGACCCGCACCGAGCAAAACGACATGGAAGATTTGCAGAAAGCAAGAAAGGAAACGCTGTTAAACTTCTCAAGCAAGGCAGTTGCAATCACTAATCAGGGATGGGTAAGTATAATACCATGAGTATTATACACGAATTTTCTACGTATAACACTCAGTAAAATACCTCTGGTAGAAAATAGTTTTTACATGGATTTATACTTAATTGAATACGTGAATGAGGCATGCAGCACATCATTTTGGGGTGCTTTTTGTCACAAATACAAATCCAAAGGTTATTTGTGTTGGATACAAGAACACGAATCACAAAATCACCAATTTGGCATGTTACCTCACCACCCCGAACTCATTCCCCATCTATACAATCAATTTCAGTGCCAAACTACCATAATTTAATAACCATGCAATTCTTTTAATAGGTCTTTTGAGTTCATCCTGTTGATTTTTAAGCTTTTTTAAAGTGCAACATTTACGAGTAGCATCTCGAAAGCATTTGTCTGTGACCTGACAACACTAGTTTGTTGCCCACTAGTCGTTTGTGTTTTAAAATAGTCTTGAACGTCCAGATCATTTGCAGTGCGATGGATTTCAGAAAATACACCACGACTACAGAATCGAGGCAAAATACCTGAAATGTGGCAGAAGAGTTAACAACACTGCAAAGTGTCGTCTTACAATGCACTGGTTGTCGATGTTGACTTCGCTATCTGGGTGGAATTAGAATCTTTATATCCCCATTCACAATTGATTTTCATTTTCCATTTCCATATCCCATATTTCATTTTTGAAATGGAATTCGAACTTGATGCAATGGAATACGTGATGAAACATGTTCTCAATCTTTGGGGAGAGCATCCAACTAATGAAATAATGGAACTTGTTGTTCGGTCTGAAAAATGTGTTGTTAAGAGTAGGTAACCTTTTCCGTGGCATGATCAGAAGATGGCAAGTTGAGTTGATTGTGGCAAGGATCTATTTAAGAATATGCCCACCGTTATGTCAGGGGGTACGTCCCAACAACCTAAGTTAAAGCAGAGAAACCCAAATCCATGCAATGGCAAAGAGATCATGATGGAGGTACCGCTGCCTCCAGGTTGCGAGGGCAACTTCAACCATTGAAGAAAATGGCGAAAATTTGCAGCGCAACCTGGAGGCAGTGTTACGATTTGCTGTCACAATCACTCCACTGCAAGGAGAGTGATTAGGTCTAAAGTGAAAATGTCTTTCTTACTTTTTCACTTTTTTTCTTTTTAAGATGCGAGTCAACTTTTCAAATGCCCCTGGGATAACTTATTTTTACGTGTTAACATAGCAATAGCAGTAGCTCTTATTGGCTGCAAGGAGGAGCTTCTTTATCTGGCCTTGAGGTTGGGGTTTCCCCCCACCTCCACCAGCGATGACACACAGTTCGCGCAAGTGTTGGCCCATAAAATCATATAAAAAGACAAGAAATACGCATTTTATACCGATTTATGCGGTGATGGCCCAAATCACAGCCAAGTGTTGCAAATTGCATGCATCCATGCAACCTATGGTTAAAAGAGGCTGCAAATTGCATGCATCCTCTCTTAACCATTGGTCTGACCTTGCCCAGCATAACTTCCGGACAGGCCACTGGCCAAAGATGGCTGTCTTTCGAATTTACTTTCCTTTTCAAAACAGATTCTGTTCAACATTGGGATAATGATAGGTTGGAGAGGTCAGTGTTCCTCGATGAAATGACAATGGACACTAAGGGGACCGGCAGGACGATAGTCTGGCATCCCACAGGTGCACAGTTCGACCCCAATGCCTGAAATACTTCTAGACCACCGGAAAGAGCAGTTTCACATCTTAAAACATGATCAGCTGGATCAGTGCAAGGCAAGGATGCATAATCAATCAGATTGAAGTAGCGGCTCACAGGCCACATTTGTGATCAGTTACAGGAAACATTTTTTATATCCTCAACGAAAAAAAACGAGCTTGGCGAAGAACCAATTTCTGTGACATGATAATACGCCAGCAGACAATTCCCACGCAGCTTGTCGGTTTGCAAACGTTTCGAGTCTGATCAAAAAATCAATCCACGTCACTGGAGTTCGGAACCAAGATGCCATACGGGGAAGAATTAATGCAATATTTCACGAACTGAACAGCTTTAATTTTTTCATGACGCTTGTTTATTCCATGCAAGAAAGATCAGCAGCCGTTATTGCAAGATGGTAATTTTAGGCCTTTGTCAAACCATTCCAAAGAGGGATTCTCAAGCATCCTCATTTCACAACATCGAGCCATGTCCAGGAAAAGACACTTCAGTTTATCAATTGGTTGCTGCTGGTTCCTGCTGGTTCAGTTTATCAATTGGTTCCTGCCACACGTCTTTCATCAATTGGAATGAAAGACGTGTGGCTCATGAAAAGAATACCCGGTATCATTGTATAGATTCACTTCGCCAAAATTCAACAAATATTTCTCACTTCTGGGGGACGTATAACAACTTCAGAAAAAAGATCAGTCATTCATGTTTTCATGTCATTTCATGTCATTAATCATTCATATTTTGCAAGAGGAGCACCGTTTCTTCACTTTTAAGACATTTGCGGAGACTTACACTGCCTCACCAAGTCTGATAATGGCTTTTGGTTTCCTCACTTTCGAAAGTACAGGGTGTCCCGTAAATCAACCCACCGAAATATCGGAACAGATTCTCAAGGACCGTAACGAATCGAACTTAATCAGTGGAAAAAAGTTTCCGACCCCCATTATTGAGTTATGCCCCCCAAAATGGACCCTTTTGGTGTATTCATGGGGGGCGTAAGAGTTCAACGTAGAACTTTCAAATTTTCAGGAGAGGTTCTATAGATCAGCGGTTCCCAAACTCGGTCCGCGGACTCAGGGGTCCGCGGACCGAGAACCAGGGGTCCGGGGAGAATCGCCCTGGAATGCCTACTAAACAGGCGGAAACAGAGATGACGACAATGGAGTCAACAGTGACGTCGTCCACGACAGAGACGTCGACAACGGATATGACCATGGCGAAAACCTAATGTGCATGAGCTGTCACGACAGGAGCTTAAAGAAAGGGAGGTCATATTCATCGATAATGCGAATGACAATAAATCTCCAAATGCCAACTAAAAGACGAGGATCCGACGATATCTTGTTCTATGAAGACGCATCGTGGGCCGCTGAAAGAGAAATGGCAAGATGGTGAAGTCTTGCTTCATCGTCACCTCACCGCGAAACACCATGAACACAGACCCCGGAACGCCCACAGCATGGAGACCCACCCTCACCATCCTACACTACCATTTCCCGACCTTCAAACATCCAGCACATAAACCAGCAATGGACGACCAATTCAAATTCCAATTCCCACTTCACTCAGCCACAGTCTTCGAAGAAGAGTTCAGCCTTCTCCCTAGACCCAACATGACAGCCGACCACCTTACCTAGCCCCTCCCCATTCCAACTCCGCTCCCACACCTCAACCATACCAACTGCTCAAGTTGCAACCGCATTCCACAACATTGGTCTATGCTAAACTCAAAATCGAGACATGTCATTCCTTGGTGTTTGCCTGAAGATGTTCAAGAGAATGCGGAATGCGTTTTTTTTTTTTGGAGAATGCGTTTGAAAATTTGAAGTAGAAATTGTTCTCCGTGAATAATCATTGGATTCTTGCCAGAAATGGCTAATTTATGCGAATTTCAAACCCTTTCTGGCTCCAAACTACCAGATTGTTCAAAAATCAATTTTTACAGAAAACCGAGGACTGGCTTCTTCCATTCTTTTACTGCTGATGTGCACAAAGGAGTTGCATGAAATCTGCATTTGCATTTCTTTGTCAGATTTGGTGAATATAATATTGGGGTAATACGGCCTGGGAATTTTATTGTGCAAAACTAAACAAGAAATTTGCAACTGAGACTTCAATTAGCATATGTGCCCCGTTAACATTTGTGAATCCTGGATATATGAAGGAAAAATTCAAGATTGAAATACTGTTTTAGCCATCAACGATGACAAAGGCGAAAAAGATAACGTGCACAAATTGTCACAGAAAGAAATCGATGAAAGAGAAGTCATATTTATCGACATAAGTGAGAAGTTGTACACAAAGGAGGTGCCTGAAATTTGCATTTGCTTTTTTTGTCGTATTTGGTTGGGAATTCATGAAGATTATTGTGGAAAAGTTGGGGAAATAGGGTATGGGAATTTTATTGTGCAAAACAAAAATTCCGGATTGAGATACTGTCCTTTGCCATAAACGATGACCGTGGCAAAAAAACAAATGTGCACCAGTTGTCACAGGAGGAAATGAAGGAAAGAGAAGTGATCTTCATTGATATTAGTGAGAAGCTCTCACGAAACGAATACATAGAGGAAGAGGATCCAAAAATATTTACATCGATGAAGAGGCATGTGTACTCCGTTCCCATTTCAGCTCCTGGTTATATGAAGGAAAAATTCAGCATAGAAATAAGATCATACCTATGCGATAAGCCAGGGAAATGTTCTTGGATTGAATTCAATAGGTCGAGCGGGGGAGGGATTCCGGCATTTGACACAATTTATTCGCTGCCGAGTCAGGATCTTTCTCACAGTACTGTTGTAAAATATCTCGGTGTTTACTTGGACCATCAGCTTAGCTGGTCTGGCCAGTTGATGCAGTTGTTTCCAAATCTCGCAAAATTCATGGTAAAACCTTTAGAAATCTTCGGCATGCCTCGGCCAATGCAAAGCTACTGGGTTACAAAACTTTTGTCCTGCCGCAGCTGGAATATGCATGCGAGGTCTGGGACCCCTTCCTTGTGTGTCACATTTCAGCCCTTGAATGCGTTCAGCATCTTGCTGCGCGCAGGATCACTGGAGATTTCAGGTGTGACACCTCTGTGTCCAACTTGCTGATAACCCTAGGCCTAACACCACTTATGGAGCGTGGAAAATCCAGGCGCCTGGAACTTTTTTCTAGCATTTTATCTCGAGAGACACAAGTAGACCTCCCACAATCTTTTTCTCAAATTCCGTTTCTTCGAAGGACTCATCACAACATTCAGGTGCGAATTCCTAAATTGCGCGATTCAATCCCTATTTCCAGTTTTTTTCTGCGTACAGCCAGGGAATGGAATGCCCTTCATTACAATTTTGCAGCAGGCCAACATTAACCCTCGGCATAAGCATGCACCTGCTCTTTTCCTCCCGACTTTTTTGTCATTTATTTTTCCCCTTTTCCAAAGTGAACACCGTGACAAAACTTATTATTGCTTTGACAATCTGGTTTTCCTCTCCTTTTGCATACTTTTGTCGCACGCCTTAATATTTGCCAACTTGTCTATTCTTTTTTATCGTTGATGATTTTACTGTTTTAACCCTTTCACATGTCTTGTAATGACTAGAGAATAATAATAATAAATAAATAATAATACAAATACTAAAAAACGATAAAGGCGAGAAGGAGAATGTGCACCAACTGACAACAGAACAGATCAAGTCAAGAGAAATTATTTTTCTTGACATTGCAAACGACAAAAAACAACGGAGTGATTATAAAAAGGATAATCGAGACTGCCGCGGCTCACTTGTTCCACCCTGGCATGTGCTATTGGCTTGCCTTGTGGTGGGAAA
Organism: Sinentomon sp. SZTP_YWyxl; assembly: GCA_030068105.1. Taxonomy (NCBI): domain Eukaryota; kingdom Metazoa; phylum Arthropoda; class Protura; order Sinentomata; family Sinentomidae; genus Sinentomon; species Sinentomon sp. SZTP_YWyxl. The sequence goes on from JASGXE010012524.1 coordinate 21,196, forward strand.
TTTGGTCTCTGGAAACACCCATTCTTCCCCAAAATAAACCTTTGTGTTTCAAAATTTCATCAACTTGTGGGGGTTTTGCCCCCCGACCCCCCACCAGGAGGTCTGCCCTTGGAATGCCGTTGGGGTTCTGCCCCAGACCCCGACTAATGGTGAACTCCACGACCAGACCCCCATATGGGCTCTGGCCAGATCCTTTGATGCGGCAAGCGTTATCGTTTATTCTATCTTTAAACTATGACTCTAGCCAGCAGAAAAGTTAGTGTGGTTTTAGACACATCCTGGAGCCTAGTAGTGGTGCGTTCCACCCAAAAATAAAAACGAAAATCGTCAAAAAGGAGTACGGAATACACATTTTGCATCGATTCTCTGAGTCCATTCCCATTCTTTTGCCAATGTGGTGGCGCATTTGCAGCAGAAAAAGGAAATACAAGGTGGAACCATTTCGGGCTGCAGAGTGATGGCGCTATGTTCATTCTAGTATTTTATTAAACTTCTTTGCTGTGTACTCCATTCCCATTTCAGAATCCTGCCGTCATATCCTATATGAAAGAGAAATTCAGCATAGAAATTAGATCATATGCGATAAATGGCAAGGGGGAGAAAGAGAATGTCCACCAGTTAACAGCAGACCAAATGAATCAAGAGAAGTAATATTTCTTGACACAGCAAACGACGGAGATATACCACGGAGTGATTATTTTAAGGATCATGATCCAAGGTTATTTTCATCAATGAAAACAAATCGTGGGCCTCTAGAGGGGAAATGGCAAGATGAAGCAGTAAGTGAATTTTACCTCCTTGAAACATTTTTCAACACGTGGCAACATTTCGGTGAACAGCAGTTCCGCAGGTTTTTTTCATTGGATTTGTGTCTGAATTTCCCATTCTCAGCATTCCCATTCGTCTGTCCAGGGATCAGTTATAAAAGATGTGATCAGGCAGCTAAAGACAAGGAGCTGAAGGATGTGACGATGCCTGCTTTCCTCCTGGAAAGGAGGTCACTTCTGGAAGTGTGTCAGGCCAATCATTCCTCAGGACAATGAGTCGAGAGGGTTTGGAAAGATGTTTCAGCTCGGCTTAAGTAAGAAAGAAACAGCTGATTTCTATTGTTCTGGTGATTGATTTTGCAGGGTGGCAGCCGGTGATTCATGCAGTTTCTTAATTTTATTCATTCTGGTATGGTGTTTTTTTTTTTTTTCTTCATCGGAGACTACTTATTGCTCTCCTAAACATTCAGAAGCTAAATTCATGTTTGGAATTCAAACAAGTTCTGAAGCATCAAAAACGGCTGCTTTCGAAAATGTAAGCAGGTGTAATAGGATGCCAATGAAATGCATCCTTCAAAACATTTAAGGGACAGTAGCAACATCAGCTTACGGAACAATTGAACAGAAGAAGAGGTGATCAAACACGGGTCACACCCAATTGTCCAATCATTTTCGACACCTCCACCATCGATGTCAAAGAGGGAAGAGGAGACAAGAATGGCAAGTGCCCATGACGAAAAATCACCAGCAGACAGTAAACAGATATAAATTGCATGCAAGATTTCACTATGGTCAATATACACTATGTCGAATATTTGGATATCCCTAAACTGCCCACAGTGCAATTCTTGCTTGCCAATGCAATGACTCCTTTGACAAACATGGTATATTTTACGAAAAATTATGTTGATGAATATGACAGGATGTTGAAATCATGCTGTCATGATGAACATGACAATTGACAGGATGATTTCAACAGAAGTCCCAGATCCCAAAACTCAACCGCATGTATATTGAATTATGCAGCTAAATGATCCATAGGCCCTTGTAATTCGAGCATGACTGAAGGAACAGCAAAAAGTTTTCAAAGCACTTCCAAGCGGATAGATACTTTATTCAATTTGAAGGGCAATAAGTGATGAAGGAAACAAGAATCGACGAACTCATCTGACAATCATTACAGGCTTCAATCATCGAGAATGGGAAGACCACAAAATCGATATATTGGTGGATATGTATCTTCAGCAGCCCTTTTTGTGGGATAAATAGAACGAGGACTTTTACAACTGGCATGCCAGAAAAGTGGCCCACAACAAGACAGCATAGCATTTCGACGTGGGCAAGTTGTTTGCCGCTTATCCATATAATGTAGGCAGATATGTAGTTTAAATAAAAAGTAAGGCTTCTTATGTCTGCCAGTTTTGACATGCTGCCTGGGGGAAGAGGCAACCAACGCACTGGCAACAAGTGCAATGACTCATGTCTATCAAGTTGGACGAGCACTTCCCTCAAATTTCGTAAAAATTTGTGGAACGTTTGTGCTGCATTTGTGCAATTCACCCCATCATCGTTTTTGCAACGTAGTTTTGCAATCATGGGACACTGAAAAATGCGAAGGAAGAACCAGCTTCAAGATCAGACACATTGACAAACCACTGCTTTTGGTAACACACCCTTGCTGCACCTGCAAGGCATGCCATGCTGCAAGTCGAGGGCATGCACGTCATAAAACAAAGAAGAATGTGAGAGCAACAATAAAATAACCATCCACAAGCAATGGGAGAAAACAAGGAATTACAACAAAACAAAAAATTGATCAAACAAATCCAGTGCATTCATAAAGTTGTGTCATCTTGAAATATTGTGAACCAATGTGGTCTTTTTCAGAAGCCTTCCACTTGCATCAATCAGGGCAACCATTTGATGCAAGGGGACAATTTATTTGCCATCTTGTAAGGCCCTCTTCAATTGCTGATAAGTTTTAGCCTCTTAGAACCAGAATGCCCATGACCCAGATGCAAAGGGTGGAGATGGTGATAACTGCACTAAATTTGGGGAAGTGAAGCTTCGATAGCATCCAGCTGATTCTCACCCACAAGGTAACAAGTCAAGTTGAGTCACTGAAACCGCAAGAAACGCAGATAGGCAAACGTTCACTGGATTCCAATTTTTCCAGTTGATGCTTTGCAATCAAAATAGTTGCGATCAACTACCAATAAAAATAGTTGTGATCAACTATTTTTATCGATCGGTGATAGCAACGATCGGTGAACAAAGATGTTATCGGGCAACTCAAGTCCAGGGTGCTGAAAGATATATCAATCCCTCTTTCCTCCTGGAAAGGAGTTCACTTTTGGAAGCATACGTTGACTTCTTCGTACATCCTGATGTCTTTGTAAAGTAAGTTCGCACATTAATTACTCTGTGCTACATACTACAGGGTGGCCCACAAGTCCCGTCACGATATTATATTTTTTGTTTTTGTCTCGCAAGACGGGCGTAGTCAACGAACTTTCAGATACCGACTTAACAAGTCGACAGCAAGCTTGTGAAGTAATGATGGCAGCCTGTTGGCAGAAAACAACAGCCACCACAATGTTCTCTTTACGGACGAGTGCGCAGTTTATCTAAGCAACACACCTCGTAATTGTTATTTCTGGAGTGATGCGAATCCACATTTTGCCGAGGAGGTTGAACTCGACCCGCTCCACATAGTGTGGGCAGGCATATCTGGGCATCACCTCACAGGGCCATATTTCTTTAACGGCCCTGTCAATCAGCAGGCATATCTCACAATGCTGAGGGATTTCCTGATACCAGAATTGCAAGAATGAGGATTCATGGAATCAGTCGTCTTCCAACAAGATGGGGCTTTGGCACACCATGCCTTAGCCGTTCGCCAATATCTAAACGACACTTTCCCAAACAGGTGGATAGGACCGTCCTCACCATGGTTGGCGTGGCCCGCCCGCATCTCAGACCTCACCAACTGCGACAACGCATTGCGGGGCTTCGTGAAAGAAAAAGTGTCAGCCTTCTGCTGTGCCAATAGCATCGCCTTGAAGGACCGAATAACAGGTTCTGCGCAGCATAACGAACACACCTGCGCAAGATGAGCGACATGACCTGGCGGTGCATCACACTGCGCAGAGACCACGGAGGACAACGACAACACCAGACTGTTTGGACCATTAAGAACAACAGGTTGATGGTTAATTTCCAGTAGCACAATTTCGTGACGCGACTTATGGGCCACCCTGTACAAGCTGGCACCCGAAACTTCCATAATGCGTAAACAACACATGTAGCTGATCGATCCCCAGAGGGCAATCATTCATTTCCATATATTACATGCTGCAGAGTCTGACCCGACAATGGACCAGAATGGAGGTAGTTCAATTTGTGGATCTTTACGAAGACATGCCGCATCTTGAAAGTTCGCTTTAATTGCCAAAAAAAGATAAGGTACCAAAGAACCCAATGGAGGCTGAGAAGGCTGAACTCCATTTTCTCGATCAACTCCCATGCTTTGTAGAGGAATTGTTCAGAGCAAACTGAAAACAAAATGTCCTCCGACGCCCCATTTCCAAGATGGCTTTTAAAATTTCGGTTGCCACGGCTGCAGAGGTCTTTGGGGAGCTCCATTTGAAAAACGGGGGTCGGAGACAGTCAGGAAAACTCCCTGTCAATTAAGCCCCATCTATATTTAGCACCTGTATTTTTTGCATTGGTGAAACTTGGAATTTTCTTCTATGGAAGCACATACTTTTCATATTTTGACAGCATTGGATACTTATTTTTCACTTCATTCCTTTCACAGCAAGATCCCAGCATGGCTCAGATTTCTGCTGCCAAAGGATTGTCTGCACATAGAGGAGGAATCCCGGAATGTATTCCCATATTCCAGGACCATCTTAAATGCAAGTTTACAAGAGCAGTCTTCAGTCATTGGGCGCAGTCGAGTTTGGGAAAGAAAGGGTACATCTGGTAAATGGTTGCCAGGGCCGTAGCCAGGAATTTATTTCGGGGAGGGCCAAAGAATTATCAGCGTTGGACGATGCGTTGCGCGAAGCGCAACGCCGGGGGAGGGGTTCGGGGAGGGGGTGTCCCCCTCCCCGAAGGGGAAGAAATTTTGAAAAAATGTAACTCAAAATGGTGGTCAGAATGCTCGATTTTTAAAAAACTGAAGATTTTTCCCCACAATCCCCGTTTGCTCAGAACAGATGGACAACATCAAATCAGTCTTTGAATGTTGCCCCTTCAAATGTGCATTAAATTCTTTTTTTTTTATTTTTCATCAAAAACTTTATTGATTTTTTTTTCGCATCAAAAACTGGACTCTACAATACTCACGACATCATTCCATTTTCAGGTTTCAATTTCAGATTCAGACTTTTCTGTGTTGCCTTCATCAACCATGGCCAAATTTCCATTGGGCTATCTCTTGTGATTTTCGTGAACTACTGCCGGCATCACATCCCATTCAACTATGATATTCAAAAGACAACAAATCAACAACCACATGCTACCCTACTTGCCACATAACAGCCCCACAAGCAAGATAGCATGTGGTTGTTAATTAATTGTTTTAAATATTCATATTTTTCCTTCCTAAAAACATTCAATATAAATCCTCTTATTTTTAACCAATCAACTTGCAAAAGCAGCAAATGTCTTTGGACTTTTGCCTTCCGCCAGCGGCCAGTACGCTTGTGCGACCCGCTGAATCTTCATACTTTTGGATGTGTATAAAGCCAGAAACTTTGGTGATGGAAAATTTTCAAAGAAACAGAAAACAAAGAAGTGTTTTGTCGGGGCAAATAAAGACAAAAACACACAAAACTACATCGAAGGAAATGATGGAGTTGCATTTGCGTTTCTTTCTTGACTCCAACACGATCATATCTAGTACAAACCAAAACATTTCGGGGGGGGCCACGGCCCCCTGGGCCCCCGGCTGGCTACGGCCCTGATGGTTGCAGGTGGGGGTACGGTAACCCGATTTCTGGTCTCGGACCGCCTACGACCACCAACACCAAAAACGCGGCAAAACAACAAATTATCATGTTTTATGGGGCACCTTGCTGGATCCTTTTTTCGCAGCGCCATTTCGGCCGCATGATGCAATTATGAGACTCAGGAGGGGATTGTCACCAAACACGGCTACGACCTCCCAAACCACAAAACAAAAATGAGTTTTGCCCACAGCATATGAAACGGCAGTGACAAAGTCGCACAAGGAAAATAGATTTGGCAAGACAAGGAAAATTTATGACTTAGAAGAAAAGTCTCAATTCGTCGAAATGAAACATTACGAATTGACTTTTTAGCAGCAATCCCCCATATCACCTTCGTGAGGTGAGCCAGATCATTGAGATTTTGTGTCCAAATTCTGCAACTGACCCCAAAACATGTTCAACTTCGTCAAAGAAATACGGAATTTGGAATTTTTGTATGGACCCCCCTCAAACCCATTTTGTGGGTCTGCTCATTAAAAATATTCTAATTATTTATTGCCAGAATTCTCCAGATGCAGTGGAGGTGTGTTTTATTTCAATATACGTATTTGCGTACCTATTTGAATGATTGTTGTGCGTCTGAAGCTGATCGGAATAAGTGATCATCTCCAGCTCTGTTATTTCCCATGTTTCTGGTTCTGTTCAGTCACTTTGCCTGCGTTCCTTGCACTTCAGCAAGTATTTTTCCTGTTGTGACAACAGGAAATCAAAAATCGTTGGATCTGGGAGAAAATCAGAAGCGTGAAGAACAATTCCCGAAAGGAGAAGGGTGTCACACGGGACACAAACGCCAATGTCATGTCATTTACTGTCAATGCTATCGGAACATTTCCTAAAATCAATCTCTGTCCTGATATCGGCCGCCACTATTATGGCTCTATGCCTGTCCAATAATGATCATGAGTTTGAAATTTTTGTTCCGATTAACACGCATGATACCGACAAAAGAAAATCGTACATTCAATTTTGTCAATATCTAAAACATTCTAAAAGCAGTGAACTTTCTTCGATGAGACTGCCTCGTGAAGGAATAACTAACCTGATAAGCATAGCTCGATTTCAGAAAAAAACTTCCTTTTTGGATTTGTTGGGCAGTTATATCAGAAAAACGTATTCGGTGAACAGTGTAATGTGGAATTCCCAAAATATCCCAAATCAGCGAACACCATAAGTCGGGAGTGAAATTTGGGCTTTGCTGATGCATCTGTGTCAAAGCGAAAAAAAACGAAAGTTGGCAAAGTTGTTGTCGTCTGTTGTCTCCCACTACACTTCGCTTTCTCTGCGACAGCGGAAATCAAGCTGGCTTACCCTTTTTTCATATTTTCATATTTTGTTTTCAATTTTTTGCAGTCGAAGATGTCCACAAAACTTGGAAGAGTGTCCGTACCTCCCACGAAGTCAGCATCTTGCGTGCCGAGGCACGTATGCGAGCGGCAGCGGAGGTATTCATTTTCAAAAATTGATTATGATAACACATTACGATCAAGATTCGTAACATTATTGACCTGTTTTGCCTGTTTTTTCTTGCAAAACTTTCATCATGCCACATGGCTACGATGGTTATATTCTTGCTTTTTTTCCTCATTGCTTGCAAAATAGTTGATGGCACATGTTTTTCGAAAATCCGCCTCTCCAAAAGACACAAACAAAAATTCTCAATGCTCAAAAATGCTCAAATCATACATATGCATGATCCTGACATTCTGCAGCAGGGGTCGGCAGACAGTTAAAAAACCTTCCTTCAAAGACTCGTGTTGAATGGCTCTGATTCAGAACTTTGGCAATCTGTCAGAATTTGGTTGTTCCTTTTTAAACGACAAAACAGATTACAATTTTGTTGTGATGACAACATGCTCTGCAGATTATTGTTGAAATGCACATTCTCATTGGACAGTCCAGTAACAAAGTCGTCCCAATTATGTAACATTTTGGGACTTTGACTCCGGGTTGAATTATCCATTCATCTGCCCGTGGTAAAATCTACCCGCAGATATTTCGGATTGTTCTCAAAAAGTAAAATTCTCAAAGATTGGTTTGTTCGTACAACATGCGGGCCGATGGCATGGTCCATACCACCCATTTCCTTAAAATGAACATTGCAGGAAACTGCATACAGGGCGCGTATTTTAAAAACTGTCCATTGCTGCTGCTTTGCGTGCGTTTCTCGACGATGCTTTTGTCGAAATCCATGATATTGACCTGCAATTTTTGTTGACCTGATGTCAACATTTATTATTATGAAATGATCTCAATCGAGCAATCAACAACTGACTGGGTGCTGTAAAAATCATGTTTTTTTTCTTTTTCACAGACGAAGGGCATTTTACTTACATGGTCGATTCAACCGACAAAACACTCAATATTGGAGCACCACAAGACCGGACTTTTACCGCGTCACTCATTCTTAGATTCTCAGTGGCCTCCAAAAATTAATGTCTGGGCAGGAATATTTCTCAACCGTGTGCTTGGTACTGTGTTCATTGATGGCAATTTGACCGGCCAAAAGTATCTGCAAATTCTCGAGATGGACATAATATCAAGAATTAATGAATCTCTGATGCAACAAAATGATGGCCACGAGCAACCAGACCTCGTCTCAACAGAGGACACATAGTTTACCAACATGGCGGACCTCCATCTCACGGCACTCTGCAAGAAAAGAACTTCTTGAGAGATGAATTTAGGGGTTTGGTCATTGGCAAAGACGGTCGTTTAGAATGGCCTGCGCGGTCACCCGACCTTGCCCCATAATGGATTTTTTCTTCTGGGGTCTCCTCAAGACGGAAGTCTACAAAACATCACCTGCATCTCTTCAGGAACTCCGGGAAAGAATTTCAGCCGCATCCACCGCTATTACTCCTCAGGAACTTGCAAATGTCCACGAAGAATTTGAAAGTCGGCTCTATTATTGTCAGGAAGTTAAAAGCCAACATTTTGAACACAAACTGTAACTTAAAAGAAAACAAAGGCCTCCAAGGTCCAAAAGAAAAAGTAAAAAAAAATGAAATCAAATAAATGAATAAATACTTAAAACCCTCATCAGAGGGGCGTCCCTTCAAGGACACACCTTTTGCTATACACCTTACTGCGCGGGGCGGATTGAGGAAATTTTTTAGCAAAAAAATGTTTTTTGGCTAAAGTCCACAATCATACTGTCAGCTTCTTGCCCCATTAAAAAAAACTAAATGGAAGTAAGATAAAAAAACATAACCCAGTCTTGGGAACTCCACGCACGATGCATGTCAAAAAGAGATGCACATTTGGGACACCTTGCACCGAAATGCCTCGGCCCCGAGCTGCTTTTATTCGTAAACAGAAATTCAGGCAGCGCAGAAAAATTGCCAATCACGCCGTCGAAATGAGGCTGGAAAACAGCCAGCAATGGACTGGTTCTAACATCCGCACACTGTATAAAAACGAATCTGATTAATTTTTTCAAGAATCAGGGGCAGACGTGCCGACATGTTTGAGGTATGTTATCATTTTCGATGCTTACATTTTCGATGCTCAAATTCGAGGCTTGACTGCCACAACAGAAAAAGCCATTGCCACTTGTGCCTGTTCCCCCTGCATGAATTGTGCCATGCAAAAGTGCTTGATGTAGCAAGCCTAAATATTCCTGCGTACCAGGTGATTCACAAAAGCCATTAGCGCAAAATGATAAGTTGTTGGCACAATTTGTGCCCAGCCGTATGGAGGAAAACTGCACACATGAGTCCTGAGCACGTCGAAAAAAAACACATTTTCTGTGTGCCTTTCCTTTTCTCCTCATCTCGACTGAGGGTAAACTCGTTGCCTTGGCACAAATCGACAATGATCTTATCTTCTTTGTCGACTTTTTGAACTCGACACTTTAGGCGTGTCAGCAGCTATTCAGCGTGCCTTCATCTTCACAGCTCATGTTTTATCCCTTGTAGTATGCCGAATTGCCGACCCGGACATTTTTATCGCGCCAGATACCAACCGCTAAAGCAAGGCCGAACAACTACGGAACTCAAATTTTGTTACGTGGCCGGGTAATCGAACCCGGGCCCTTTCGCATCTAAGTCCAACGTCAATCGACAATTCCATCAGCTTGAAGACGCCAACCTGAAACACGCAAAGTAGTGCCAAGGTAAAAAAGTTGCCAAAGAAGAGAAGATCATTGGCAATACTTCGACTTTCGCATGTGCTGCTCTACTGATTTAGACATTTTGGAATTGCATTAAGGCTTGATCTTTGGAGAAAAGGCAAAGGGGAGTAAGTACGATCGAAAATTACAAACATACAAAAATAGATACAAATCGGTTTGCGTGTTGCGTCCAGCCAATGAGCCGAGTCTCGTTAAACTTTAGATGGCCTGTGTTGTTGTATTAAAACACTTCGCTGGCCAAGTGAAAAAGTTGCCTCCTTGTAGTGTGGGAATTATCATTTTACGCCAGGTCAGATTCAACGTTTCCATAAGCAGTTTCTGTGGACTTGGAATTTATGGATCGACAGAGCAAGACTGGACTTATTTTGTTCGTGCATCAGTCATCGCTTGATTCAAGGCCGCAGTTTTCGCGCAGTGTTTGCAAACGAAATTGTTTTTACGTGTATTTGTGAACAGAATTGACATCATGCTTGGTGAATAACGCGCATTGGATAAACTGCGCCTTTGCCACGAATAACTGCAGCCTGCCTGCACCCTCATACACGCGCCCTTATCTGTCTCTTTGTGATGCATGTCCTGTGCATACAAAGCCAAATTAACAAAATCTCCACAATGCTGTCGACTATCCGCAGATGCTGTGTGCATGGTCGCCTTAAGTCCTCATCCCATTACAGGTTATAATCATTTTCATGTCGTTCCCACAAAATTCTCTTGTTTTAAGATGGCAACCAGGAACTGGTCGAACTACCAAACCCTGCGTTTGATAGAAATGATACGTGCAACTCCGGTACTCTGGAATCCCGAAGTGCCAGGCTACCGCCGCCGGACTGTATGCGAGCCGGAGTGGATTACGATCGCACATCATTTCAGATCGAACGGCAAGTTAATAGCCTCTAGGAGTTTTCAATCCATCTAAATGATGCATTTCGTTGCGACTTTGCAGCTGCGAATTCAGTGGGCAATTCATGTTTCATAAATCACTTTTATTTTGGCTCTCAGTAATGTTACGTGCCTGTCATCTCTCGGATTTTTACCGCACTTCCAGCGAATGCAATAATCTTGTATTTGAGTATTCTCAATTGGCAACACTTCCGACTTTCACATATGCTGTTCCTTAAGATTTAGACATTTTCGAATTGCAACAAGGCTTGATCTTTGGATAAAAAGCAAAAGGGAGTGATACAACAGGATCGAAGAGTGCACAAATTAAAAAGCCGATAAAAATCGTTTGGCGGCATGTTGTGACCAGCAATGAGCCAAGTCTCGTTATGCTTTTGATTGCCTGTGTATGATTGTTTTCTTCTTGTTCAAAACACTGCATTTGCTTTGCTGGCCAAATGAGAAAGTTGCCTCCATGTGTTGAAGGAATGATCATTTTACTCCAGGTTGGACACGTTTCCATAAGCAATTTCTGCGGACTTGGAATTTATGAGACGACAGAGCAAGACTGGACTTATTTTACGTATTTTGTACATTTCACTGCATGATTCAAGCCCAGGTTTCGTGCAGTTTGTGAACAATTTTTTTTTTATTTGTGAACAGAATTGACATTGTGGTGAACAACGCGCACTCAAGAAACTGCGCATTTGCCACAAATAAACTGCAGCTCAAAATCCAAGCGATCTCTTCTGCCTGCCTCTTTGCACATTTAAATTTGATGCATGCCTTCTATGCATAGAAAGCCAAATCAAGAAAATCACAACGCTGTCGACCATAGGCAGATGCTGTGTGTGTGGTCGCCTTAAGTCCCATTACAGTCAATAATCATGTCAGCATCACCAAATAATAGTTCCCACAAAATTCTCTCATTATAGAGTGAAGGGACATGCCGAGACAAAATTGGTCTGATTGCCAGACTGGAGATTAATACATATGATCAGGGAGACTCCGGTATTGTGGAATCCGGAACATCAAGACCATCACCGCAGGAGGGCCACTCAGACAGAATGGATCCGGATCGCGCACCACTTTTGAATGAACAGCAAGTTCTAGATTGCGGTCCGATTTCCAGACCGGGAGACTGATTGAGATGATACGAAAGACTCCCAGCTCTCTCTTGGAGGAAGACGAGACAGGGAGCTTGTGAGTGGAGAGGAAAGACCAGGTAATCAGATTTCACCTTGCCGCCTCGGAGTGAAAAAACGAGTTGTCTTTGTCACCAATGATTCTTCCACAATCCACCTTTTCCGAGACCTGCATACAATCCCAAAATGTGTGCGACAATTTTTATACCTAACTTTATATACTCTAGTGCGAGAAGTGAAGCGCAAGTGGCGGAATCAGAGGATTTCGAGGTTTTCAATGCTCCACCAAATGCTATTCCTGGAAGCACTCGAGGTAATTTGAAATCTTCAACAAAACACGGTACCTACACGTATTTATTCCCTTGCGTTCCATTGCCTAATGATCGCAACCAATCTCCCGCTGCAGGAGATTGATGCAACCAGGATTTGCGATCTGAGAGACGACCAGACGAGAAAAGTGCAAAGCAAATCGAGCCGCGGGAGCGATCCGGTGTTCCAAGGGGCGGAGCTCCTGGTGGTATGGGTCTGGGGTATTGAGATCCGCCTCGCACGATGCAGAAGCTAGATATTTTTTCATATCAGGAGTCAAAATGTAGCGCGGACTTTGGTGCAGAATTGGAGTTCTCGTGAGGAATATTGGTGTGAAATGAAGCATGGATTTTCTTTTCAAAAACACACAAAGGCAGATTTTTTTGATTTTGATACTTTTTTATTTCTTCAGTCTGTTTATTCTGTTTTTTTTTTTTTTTATTTCTTAATTTGAAATGTTTTCATTGAAGTTTTTTTTTCTTGTGTTTTTCCACCGTCGAGAATGGGCGCCTTGTATATGCACGCGCAACGCCAATCGGAATGCATTCGAAAATGCTTGCATTCATGGCTTCCCCCATATCGTGCTCAATTTTATAGTTACCACCTGTACGAAAGTCCATGTTGAGTCGAATCGAATTAGGCATTGGAGTGTACAACGTATATGGACAGGATTTTCGAAATGTGGAGCGTTAAAGCAGAAATTAAAGTTTCTTTTGTCGATGCTTTTTGTCTCCCATTTTCAAAATCCCAGAACTTTGAATCAGCGAAATCTTGTGTGGAGGCATGTTGATGATCTGCCTGTTGATGACAATATGCACACATCAACAAAGCTCTTCAAGCTTGTTGGCATAAAACTGCATCTAGCGCATACAATTTCTTTTCGGATTTTCGCTGGCCAAGGAGGTGGTCAAGGGGATGGCCAATGAACAGATCTGGCATATCTGAAGTTTTTCTACCATCACTGCCTCCTCCCAGTCTCCCCATTCTTGACGATCCAGCCTTGTGTTCCAATCTTGAGTTCTGTTCCAATCCAATCGCAGCTTGTTATCAACCTCAATATGACCAAAACAAAAGCGTACTGTTTGCCGTGATGCAGTTTTGAACGGAAATATTCATCTGCCAGTGGAGTGATGATGCGGTGCCGCTTAAATGTCGACGATTGTTCCACTTGGTACCATATTTCATGTGTCGAAGCAACAGCCGGATCTGGTATTGTAAGCGATGACGAATCGGTTTGTCTGAAATCTCAGAAACAGTCAGCACACGTGGATGACGTCAGTAAAATCCAGGAATCGAAAGCCGAAATCAAATGATTGATTCACTCTCTCATGTCGCTACAGTTAGAAATTCAGCACTGTTGATTTCAACAACTCGGCACAAATTGCAATTTTCTGGCGGGGTACCTCAGTGAAAATGGAAGGCATCTATCAATCCAATCAACGGTGAATGACACAATAATTTTCAAATCAGTACTTTAGGCACTTCAAATTTTGATTTTGTCCTGAACTTTCTGTTTTCCTTTACCAGGTATTTTTCTGCAATGGAAAACCTTGATGATTTTTGTACAGGCCTACACCGATGTGTGTCAACAAACGACTTATCGGGACTGCTGGCTATGATCAATTCGGAAGCCAACATTGCTCTGGACAAATGTGTCCTCACGAACAACACATCGGGGCTGGCAGCCCTAACAAATACCAACATTGTTCTGGACATGAAAGAGAAACATGGTGAACTTTAATAACTTCAGACAAATAATTGTGCAGATGATAGATGTTGCAGCCAAGTGTAATGCAGTGTTGGAAATATCGTTTTGGGGTCTAATATCACTGACCTTCGAAATGCTGCAAGCTTGTTCTGGATGATTGTACATCCCCGCATAGTCTCTCATCAGGAGAAATGTCAGGCATCTGGTGCTAAAATCCTAGACTCAGTAAATTCTTTATAGCTGACGCAAAGCAAAGAGGGAGATGGAGCACCCAGGTATTTTTGCGCAGGTGCTTCCACCCTCACCCAAACTAAGCAAAGATAAAGAACCCATCCATGCTGAAATAACAGAGTTTAATCCCATGGACTCATCCGAATTAATAGTCACTTTCAAACGTGATTTTTCGAACAGCCATTTAACCCTTCTTTCATTTTTTAGCATTCGGGTTTTGTTTGGAGAATTTTAGAGAATGGTCCAAGGTCCATTGATTTTTTTTTATTTTAGAGAGCATTATTAACATGGGAGAACATAGTTAATGCTTTGGGTGTAAAACGAAAAATTCCAAAGTTGGAACTGAAATTATTCTCAACAATGTAGAGTTCAGATCAGCAGAATTAATTTCAACTTGAACCCATTGGTCAAAGCGTGCAATCTTAATGTCTATTTTAGGTCAAGACAAGCCCAAGTTTTCCAAATCAGAGTTGTTGCTCACATTGAAATTCCTGCGGGGCTCTGCCCCGCAGACATTTCACGGAGGGGGGTCTGCGGGGCTCTGCCCCGCAGACATTTCACGGAGGGGGTCTGCTGGGCTCTGCCCCGCAGACCCCCTCCGTGAAATGTCTTACCCCCCCCCCTAAGACCCCTGCCTTTGGGAATGTCTGCTTAAGATTGATATGTCGCAATGTGAACAATAGTGTTCTTTTGATGAATGAAATCAAACCACTGGTGTTCTTTTGATTAATACTTTGCCAATCACAGAAATCGCATAGGCCAAGACCATCTAGAGAGACTCAATTGAAACAAGATGCCATTTCAATTGCTAGTAAACTTTGTGAATTCGAGGACCATTCCGCTGCGAAGAGCAAGCAAAACTTTTTAGCAAAATTTTTAACTAGCAAAACTTTTTAAGATGTCAGAAGTAGCCAGCTTGTAAAGATCGTGAAAAGCCTGTATTCTCTGAGGAGCAAGAGATATTTGTCGCAGGTGCTGAAATCTCTGGCAGAAGCTGAGTTTTGCCAGAGATGAATTAAGCTGGTTCCGTGATGACACGGTTCGCATCAAGATGCAATATCTTTAAAACTATAGCAGATGGGAACAATCTGTTTACACCGCCGGAATCAGCACACTTCAAGCTACAATTTAAAAAAAAATCTTTGAAAATAATTTTAGACCCCAACCCCCCACCCCTTTAGGAACATATTGAAATTCATGGACAGTTAGCCGAATTACAAAACTAAACAATAGTGAACAAATCCAATGGAATTTGCAACACCAGGAATTGGTTTGTGGATTCTTTGAGGTTTTAGAACTGTTCCTACTTATGTTGGCTTATCGCCAACTTAAAACTCTTGCAAACTAGAAAAAGGGCAGATACTGGAAAAAAATTGTGTAAAGTTATTGCACAATGTAGCACTTCTGTAATTACATGTCGCGTATAAATTTCCAGTGTTTTTTCCATTTCAGGTAAGTTTTGTTGAACTGTAGAGCTTTGTTCGTAAGAAAAGATGATGCAAAATTATGCTCACGTTTTGGAATTGATTTTTTAAAGTAAGATTAAAAAATTTAGAAAATTTTGATATGCTTTTCAATTGCATATTTCGGTGCTGTGGTAAATAGTTCTTCACGCTTGGCTAAAAGTTTCTTTCCGCTTTTCGTTATTTATTTGACTAAGTTAAAGAGTCCTTATTTTTCTCCTGCCTCTTCGTTTTCTCTGCCATGAAAACTGGCACCAGAATGAGCTGCTTTGACAGGATTTGGAGCTCAGTAAAGCAGTGAATGGCCAATATTGAGGTAGGAGAATAACCTTCGGCATCATCGACGATGTTTATTTGATACTTCCACAAGACACTGTGGTCGAGTCCACATTTCAGGTACTCGTCTTGGCAATTTGTAAACAAACTACTCGATATGTAAAAGATGATTCTATTATTCCTAAACAAAAAAATGTAAACTTCTTGATGTAAACTTCTTGGACCTCCGTGTTGTTCAGAGTGATGCCATGTCACAAGATGGACTCACCCACAAAATCTGCCATTTGCAGAGGTTGGAAACAAGTGACAAAAATAACAATTGTGCTGCACAATGGCAGAAAGAAGTAAGGAGATAGCACATTCAATGCTGAGAAGCTGCTATTTGTAAACATTTTCAACACAATATTATTGATTGGGAAATTGTGATTGGTGGGCGTGTGATTGGTGGGTTCGGCCGGTTTCCAGGATGAACTGGCCGATCAACGCGTTTTGTGCAAAGGTCATTCAACGTTTTCCCAAAATTGCCAACTACCTGAATTTGTGTTTTGAAAGTTTTTTCTTCATGCAGTTATTGACCTTGAGTGAATGCCAAAGCTTCTCGTGTTATTCTCTAGAAATCCGGTGATTCTGTTTGTTTGCTGGGGCAGTTGATAATTTTTGCCTCCCTCCAATGGGAGTGCATCTTTCCTGTTCAAATCACCCGGGCGAAAATTGGGGCTGTCCTGAAGTTTATGAAGTGACTCCTAAATTGCCATTCAAACTATCTGTGTTTGTAGTGCTATCTCGCTATTCAAACGGTGCCACAACCCTGACGGGACTGTAAACCTTATGATGCCAATGCCTCTATTGGCAACTTGATAAGCTCTTTTACAAAAAGACCACAAAATCAGCACATGTCCTGGGAGGTAGGGGGTCCAAAACCAACTTCGTCAAATATTATCCGATTGTTTTCAAATTATATACACATATTCCCCATGACAACAGACACATATTCCCCATGACAACAGCAAAAATCAGATATTCGGGGAAGTATTCCAGTGTTACTGCGATATCTCAGGTTTGAGGTTTGGATAAGACCGATTCAACTCCAGTCATGGACGGCCAGTTCCGAGGGCAAACTGTACCAAGTTGATGTTTGCTACAGAACCGGTCTTGCATGAACACCAAGTAGGCTTGCACTGTTTCTTTAAACCGGTTCCTACTGACGAGTAGGAATCTGGTTAGTACAGGTGCATGTGGTATGAGTTTTCAAGTGTGTCCAATCAGGTTTTTGGCGATTTTTAGCATTGGCCTGGTCGTTTCCATGGAGGTGCAAAAACGAAAAGATCACCAGTTACAGATCTCCTTCATCTGTTGGCACAGGTTGTCATCGTTATACCCTGTTTACATCTGTTTTTTAATTATCATTAAAA
>JASGXE010012525.1:0-38741 GCA_030068105.1 Sinentomon sp. SZTP_YWyxl
GTTTTTTTTTTGGACTTCTTGCAATGATCATCACTCTACTGGCAGCTTGTTGCAGGGCATTGGGGCTGTTTGGGCTGCTGGCAGTGTGATGGGACGCCATCCTGCTTGCTGGTGAGTGGTGGTCCACTGGGGATTTTCGGAATTTGGCAGCTGTCCCAGCTTGCTTGCTGGTGCTGGTGGGCAGTCACTCAACTGAAGCAAGAAAGGTGTTTTTTGCTTCCAGGATTCGTTACTCAACACATACACACACATCCAGCCTTGTTAATCTCACAGAAAAAATAGTTTCCAACAGGATACCTATCTTTCACGAGTGCTTGGGTCTGGGAGGTGAGATGTTTTTCAAAAAAAAAAAAATCCTTTGACAACTCGGGTTTTGGTTGTTGTTGTTGATATCTTTCCGGTGGAGTGGCCAACTGGCCAGGAATAAGTCCAGCCACCAGAAAGATGTCAACAACCAAAACCTGAGTTGTCAAAGGAAAGATAGGTACCTATCCTGTCCTAAACAACTTATCTGGGAAATTGTTATTTTGGGAATGCTTGCTTGAAATTATTGGGAATGCTTGCTTAATGCTTGCTTTTCCAATGAATAGTTTGGATCAACAAAAGGCAATCATTAAAGTAATTTTGCAGTTAGATAGGAGAGCAGAATCTGCTCCTGCTTTTCGGCTTCTCAATGTTCTTCCTCTGTACCATTTAATTGTATTCCGTCAGTGTTTGTTTGCATTTTCTGTAATAAATAACAAAGTGTTGATTCCTGGCATTCATATTCTTCCAATAGATTCTTGTAACTATCCGTTTACACGTGGTGCTATGGATTTAAAGTGCAATCTTCCAAAATGTCGAACCAATTGGGGTAAATTCAGCCTTTGTTATCGTTTGCCTTTCTTACTCAATGCACTTCCTAGTAGTCTGCGTAGTCTTGCATTTACAAATCTGCCCACTTTTAAAAGAAAGTTGTTTGAATATCTAATGATTCAAGATACCTCCATCATATTTGACACATTTTTTCTTTACTCTTGCACCTAGACAAGGTTTTTAGATAAAATTCCCTTTTTGTTTTGCCACATTGTGCTCAACCAAGGTAGGCTGCCTGCATTCGTCAATACAAAATGAAATGCTTCTGTCTCCCGTGCCAGCCTCTTTTTTGTTCATGAGGATTTTTGGGTGGGGGCTTGTGCTAGCTCTGTTAATCCCCTCACTCTTCCCAGCCTCAGTTTTTTCTTCCTGTTTGGTTGTTTGTAACCTGGAAAGTAGGTAGGCTACTCACTTTTGTGTAGGTAGCTCCACTCCTTTCCCCTTTCATTCATATCCTGGGTAAAATTAAAAAGGAAAAAAAAAAACACGAAATTTCAAATTATCTTGGTGTTTTGGCAGATAGGCAAAATTGCTTGCAGGTTACTTTCATTATTCACAGCTTTGCCGCTAATTGTAACCCTTTCTCTTTCCTTTTCCTAACTTACGGTTGTGGCTCACCATGCCCAACTCCTATGCATTTACATCTAGGTTCTGTCATTTGCCATAATTTATTAATGGCCACTGGTTCACTTTTTTTCATTGTGGTTTGAGGCTGTTTCCTCATTTTGCCAATTGGCCTGATGCATCGAACGTGAATGATTGCTTCCAAATTTACGACAACTGCTCCATAAAACAATGGGATGTTGGCTGCATGATTGAGCACCAATTGTAAGTTCTCTCTTCATTTTGTTGTGTTTTTCTATTGCACCAAACATGCATGTTGTATTTTTTGTACATCAATCTTGAATTTTGGGATAAAAATAAAAACCAGAACCAGAAACCAGAACCAGGATAAGCAAGCATTACGCACAAACGTAGGTACCAATACCAAAAGGATCTGGTGGATTTGACTTTTAACACACTGCTTTCATCAAGAGGAGAGCGTTCTCTGTTTAAAGTTTTCAAAAAACAAGAGGTGACTTCCAATTTCGACTCCTAATCTTGTAATCTGCATTACATTGACTGACGACGTGACATAAGCGACCGACAACTGCTGTCATCAGGTGCAGACACTGTCTGCTGGTAACAAACAAACAACGACCAACACAGTCTGCTGTATCAGCCACCAATACCGGCTGCTGAATCAGTAACGGACACTGGACGCAGAATCAGTGACCAACATTGGCTCTTGAAAAGTTCCTGACACCAGCTGCTGATCGCTGACATCAGCGGCCAACAGAACAGTGTCATTTGGCAATCAGACATCTGCGACCGACACCACAGGATGCCCGTTGTGCTGATATCAGAGAGAGACACTATCTGCTTCT
This sequence comes from Sinentomon sp. SZTP_YWyxl, assembly GCA_030068105.1. NCBI lineage: Eukaryota > Metazoa > Arthropoda > Protura > Sinentomata > Sinentomidae > Sinentomon > Sinentomon sp. SZTP_YWyxl. The sequence continues at coordinate 2,283 of JASGXE010012525.1, forward strand.
GCTAACAGCAAACCGACTCCGGCTGCTGAATCAGCGATTGACACCAGCCATTGAACCAGCAAACGACACGACTGCTGAATTGGCGACCGACATCGCTAGTGACATTGGGTAAAGACCGACACGTGTTCAGTGTTGACATATCTGTAACCGACACCAGCTGCGGACATCAATAAGTGAAACTGTCTGCCGGCAGCAGCGACCTACGCCAACTAGGTACTGAATCAGTGACTGACACTGGCTGCAGAATCAGTGACCGACACCGGCTGTTAGGTAAATCAGCGACCGACGCCTACTTCTGAATCAGCGACTGGCATCGGCTGCTGAATCAGCCGATGCCAGTCGCTGATTCAGCGACCTTCACCGGATTCAATCAGTCCGTGTCGGCTGCTGAATCAGCGACCTTCGCCCGTTGCTGAATCAGTGACCAATATCGGCTGGCTGCTGACACGGACCGACACTGGCTGCTGAATAAGCTGCTTACAGACACCGGCTTTTGAATCAGTGACAGCCACAAGCTGCTGGCTGCGACCGACACCGGCTAATGACAACTACCGACACCGGCCGATTAAAAAATCAATGCATAAAAGGGTTTCCATTTTTGAAGCAGATGCTCAAATCTAAGCCTGTGCTGCTCCATCTGGTTGGTTTTCATATTCTCTTAGAAAATGGATGCAGCATTGTTCCAAATAGCTTATGACACCAGGCCAAAGACTGAGGCAATGCAAAGCCCTACACGCAAAATGGATTCTTTATACCTACACTTTTTCAAGAGAAAATGGCTACTTGAGGTGGGTAGGAGGTGCCACCTGCTTTATTCCACGATTACCAGAGAAAGATAACTATGTCGGTAGGTACCTACTTTATTCGATGATTTCCAGACGAGACTACAACAATGATTTTACTATTCTCGGATTTCCAGTGTGTGTGGAACAACAAAGAGAAAAGCAAAATTGGTCTATCGAGTTACAAGTAGGTAGGCACCTACGTAGGTCAATTTCAGAAAATTATTCAACTTCCTAGGCCTATTTGAATTCGATACGTATAAGAGTTTTTCAGGCCAGTATTCGATTCGATTCTAATTCAATTTTCTTTCTTTTTATTCTTTTCCCATGGCATACAGAGAAAAAATGGCACATTACATTTTGTGATTGAAATACATGAGTGCACAGCGTCAAAGAGTAACAATTTTCAGGAGATTTTTAATAACAAACAAACAAATGATCACCAACCTCTCATCCGACAGTTTTAAACCATTTGTTTACTCCATCAATCCGTTAAACCATTTAGGTATACACTCCAACGTTATGCCATATCAGGGCATAAAATAAAGCACATCAGTGTGCACTCTCATTGGATAAACCACCACGTTAAGCAGTTAGGTACCACGTTAAGCAGTTAGGTACCACACAGTAATTAAACCAGATTCCGTGAATCATATTTAAAGTTCCTTCCAAAAAAGAAAAGAAGAAAAGGGAATGACCATTAGACAATGTAGGCACCATACTACCAAATATTTACATAGCCTCCCATCAAAACATCACTTTCATACGGCGGAGAGATCATGACGGGGGTAACGCCAACTCCGAGCAGCGAGGCAAACCTTTGCCATCTGCTCCAATGGAAAAAATTCACTTAAATTCACGTAAAAAAAAAATTAATTTAAATTCTTAAATTCATGTAAAAATTTACGTAAAAAATTCACGTAAAAAATTCACGTAAAAAAATTCACGCACTTAAATTCACGTAAAAATTTTTTTTACGTCCTCTATTCGATATTTGATTCGAGGCAAAAAACCACTGATCGCAGAGCCCTGTGGCCCTGTCTGTCACCTGTCAAACCTGAATTTGAAGCCAGTTATGCTCTGACATCATGATTGAACAGTGGCGCGGAGCAGCATGTGAGCAAATTTAGGGCTATGCAGGATGCCACAAAGTATGGCTGTGGAACTTGCAACGTGCGTGAGGCCTTTTTGCCATCCGGTACACTCCTTGTACCTAAACCTACTTTACCTACTAGGTACTTAGTGGGTACCTAGAATATGGTACCTGCCTAGGTACTTACATAAAATGGGAGAAAAATGTTCAACTTGGTACCGCGGAAAACCTCCCATGAATTTCATAACACTGCAACTCAAACATTATTTTTTATTCAACAGTTGCATAAATAATCGTGATTAGACAATAATGTGGAAACTGGAAAATGGTGCAAATAAATTGGAACACCCCCGCAGAAAAGTAGGTGCTGTTGGCATCTTCCCCTATTCTGGGATTCGAGGAGGATTCGGATTCGAGCCCATTTGGATTCGAGTGGATTCGGATTCGAGATTTTTTTTAGGATTCGGATTCGGGTTCGATTTTCCCACCGGGATTCGGATTCGGCTCGGATTCGAGCTTTTGGAAAAAAGAGAGATTCGGATTCGAGATTTCTGGATTCGAAAGGATTCGCACACCCCTAAAATCCAGTCAACTGAGATTCGCAGGAAAACTTGGCACGGAAACCATGTTGGTGGGAAGAGAAAAATTTTTGACTTTCGAGAAGTTTATAAAGATGGCCTGCAACAATTTTCTCCATAAGTTTGGCTGAAGAACTGATCAGGCTAATAGGTCGAAAGCAATTAGTAGAGAGCGGCAGGCCACCTTTTGGTAGGGGCCTAACGACACTCAACTTCCAGTCCGAGGGGATGACATTATGGACAAGGGACAAGGAGAAGAGCACAAAAAGAAACTTCTTCAGAATGTCACAGTGGTTCTTCAGAAATGCCATAGGAATGGAATCAATGGTAAGGAATGTCGAGTTGTTGGATGATTTGATGGCCCTCTCTACAGTTTCAATGGAGATTAGGTCAGCGTCCCTCAGAAAGTGTGAAATGGGGAAATGAGATGCTGGTGCTGTGGAAACCGGGTTTAGATAGCTTTGAAGGGCCAGGGCAAATGAGGTACAGGGGTTTGGAGGATTGTCGGAATTGTCATTGAGGCGCTGACACAAGGCTGATAAGTGCGGTGCCTTACTGGATGTCTTACTGTGATGGAATTTCCAGAACTGCTTGGAAGAGATAACGTCACCGACTGCAAGTTTTTGAACAAAACGGGCCTCCACATGGCAACCTGGAGAAACATACCTGATCAACCTGGTTGATCAACCTGGAGAAACATACCTGATCAACCTGATCTCCAGGTTGATCACTGATCAACCTGGAGAAAGATAGCACAATATCAGGAACTGAAGAGTGAGTGATGTCCACTTCATCCATCACAAGGTTCAGCAAGAGATTGTTGCAGTTTCCCAAACCTTTCAAACATCTCCGAAAAATGGGATAAACGCCGTTTAAACTCAGTCCACTCTTCCATCGGGTGAATCTCGGACAAGGTTCTGCGACATCAAAAAATGGATACATCCTTTTCAAATTTGAGTTACCTATGGAAACGACTGCGTGATTCGACCCAGTGCACCCACTCGCAGACAATGATGGCACGTCAGCCATTGCAGCACATTCGTTTGGGCCAGGAGGAAGAGATCCAATTGTTGAGCTATTCACTGGGGCTCTGCCAGTGCCACGACAAGCACTCGAAGTGTTGCAATCTTTCTCAACCGATTTAGGGCAAGGCAATGGCGGTTTGGACTTGATTTCCAAAAGTTCAGCTTTCAGTTTGGAGACTTCTACCCTGAGTGAAGCAACCTCGACCGAAAGAGTGCATTGTTTACAGGAGAATGGTTGACTTTCCGCATCATGAAGGGAACCAGATAAACCTGATGACGCGAAGCTGACCCAATCGGAGCAAAGGTCGCATTGAACGAATTCAGTCACAGGGTTGGCCTGAGGCCTCGTCCTATTATTGACGGTGGAACAGGATCGAGTTACAGGGATCCTAGAAGGGGTTGGGCCAGGATTCAGCTCAACATCCCCACAGCAGACCAAAAGCAACTGAACAAGGCAGAAAGGCAGGTAAAACGTCAGGAAGGCAGAGAACTTGTTCAATGAAAAGAACGGATGAATGTTTTGGGGCTCAAGAGAACTTCTGGTGGAACACCCGAAAAACGTTTTTTGGCACGGAAAACAGGCTTGGAGACACCAAGATCCATTGAAAAGTGGCTCAAAGCGGGATCACGATTCACAGCGACAACCAAAAACACAAGAAACACACACGAAACGACGAAACTTTATGCGGCGGCCATTTTGATTTCCGAACGAGCGAAGGCAGTCCCTTCAAGACTCAAGTAAGGTTTACGCCTTCTTTTCGGCAGACCTTAAGAAGAAGAAAAAAAAAACGACAGAAATGGTAAAAAAAACAACAAAACAACAAGAACTTCCCTTCTACCCAAACAGAACAGGAAGAACAACTTCCCTTCTACCAAATCAGTCTATTCCAAGGGAACGATCCAGCCTCCTCCATTCCACCTGGTCAGTCCACACACACTGCAGTGATGTCACAAATCCTTCATCATTGGCTCAGCGCCAGATCAATCATCCTTTGGGCTAGGTTATCGTCATTACCTACACCTCCTTCGTCCTTCATTCCGTGACATCTCCTGAGTTCATCAGACATCCGTAACCACAGTTCATCCAACTGCTCACCTTGACATTCGCTTATTATCTAAAACAGGAGAAAAAAGAAAGAGAAAAAATAGGGTGAAGGAAGGAAGCAAAGCAACTTCAAAAGAGGCAGCTTTCTAAAAAGAATAAAAAGTAAAGAAATAAAGATGATATAAAGAAATACAAGAAAGAGGTAAGAGATGCAAGAAAGTGAATTAAATGAAATAAAGCTGAGAACTTCCCCTTTCCAGTGCACAACAACGGGGGAATGGTTCGCCTTGTGTCAGTCACGCGGCGAGAGCGCTGTCCGGCATAAGCTCGGTTAACTAGCGCAGGGAGTCACGGAAGCAGTGTTCGCCAGCAGTACGCACACTCTCTCTTCCCAGCTGCGTGAAAAAGGTTTTGCACTGACCACGCAGTGGGGGGCCGCCAGCATGGGCCGCCGTCTCCGGGCAGGTTCCCGGCTTAGGTCTGGGCATGGCCTGGGTCCCCGACCCTTTCCCAAACCTCATGTATATCAACCCCGTGGCAATGCACCAGATCGGATCCGAAAAAAAATAGATAAAGAAAAACAAAATCTCCAACCACCCTCACTCCTAGGCAGCAGAAACCTTTCCCTTCCACTTCACAAGATATTGCTTCGCATGTTCTACCCACTGGTCTGATTCCTTCTCCCTCCCTATTCCCAGTCGTTCACGAACAAGTGCCCATTCCTGCTCTTTGTGAACACCCCTGTCCACATCCATCCACCCAGAAAAACGTCTCTCTTCAATCATTGACTTGCACCTCAGGAATATGTGGCACAAGTCCTCTGCCTCTGCCCCACAGAGCCTGCATTCCTCCTTCCCATCCACCCAACGCAACCGTCTCGCAGTTTCTAGAGCACCCACCCTGGCCCGAAACAACAAGTCGCTGCCAAAAGAACCATCATATATTCCATCCCAACGCATTTGATCCTTTGCAGAATACCCAGTCAGTGAGCTTTTTTGTGACACTTCCCTTCTCCACCGATGCCACTGCTCCTGTTCAATCTCTCTCCTCTCTCTGCGTACACAATCTTTCTCGGATTCCAGATCCATGTACCTGCCCCACCCTAATGTACCCTTCCACCTTTCAATTTGACGAATCCGTTTTTGCCATGATGTTCCACTACTCATTGCCTGCACATACATGAAAACCTTCTTCGCAAACCGGTCCCGATTCATGTATTGCAGCCTTGCCAAGTATCCAATCTTAGCTCTAGCTTCTCTCACCTCAAAACTTGCACATGCCCACTCTCCATCCAACCCAGCTTGAGCTACCAGCCTATTTCCCCCCATGGCCCTCAAACCAACATCTCTCTGGACACTGTTCAAAAGGCCTTCAACCCCCGCTCCCAAACATAATACCTCCTGACCATATGTCAGAGCTGGCACCACCGCACCTTTCCACATCCATCTCATCATTTCTGGACGACACAATGCCCACTTACCCATACTTTTCGCCATTCCACCTAACCTCCTTGCCTTTGCCCAAAGCCCTTGCTTGAATGTTGCAAGATAATCCTCTGTGTCTGAAAGCTCCACGCCCAGGTATTTATAGCATCCCACCCTCTCAATCTCCCAATCCCCAACAACCAAGCCTCTATCTCCCTTCCAGTTTCCCGAGAAATTCACAACCTTCGTCTTTTCTTCACTAAACAACCACCCCTTTTCTGCCCCAAATCTGGCTGTCTCACTCATCAGTATCCTCAAATCCGACTCACTCTCACCCAGCCACACAATATCATCTGCCAGGAATAACCCCGGTAGCGTGAAGGGCAGGCCATGCCCCCCACCGGACCAATCCCACAACTTGAAGCCAATCTGCCCTCCGAGTTTGTCGATACTCTCTTCCAACTCCCCCAGTACCAAAATAAAAAGCAATGGTGACATTGGGCAACCCTGACGAAGGCCTGATTCACACTGCACCCCATTGAGCACAATCTCCCCCCAATTGAAGTCATATACACTGCCACTATACAAAGCCTAAACCAGTTCGATAAACATGTCACACACCCCCACCGATTTCAGCCTTGTCCAAATGTCATGCCACCTCACTCGTATCATATGCCCCCTTTATGTCAACAAATACCATGCTCAAGTCACGTTTTTCAATTCGAGCACACTCAATCACTTGAGAGATAACAAACAGATTATCACACAACTGCCGGCCTTTTCGAAACCCCTGCTGCATCTGACCCATTGGCGCAGATCCTGGGGGGGGACGGGGGGGACACGTCCCCCCCAATATTTTAAAAGGCATGAATTGTCCCACCCAATATTTCAGTCATGAATTTTCTCCGTCAAAGATGGAAATTTAACTCGGTTGATATCCTGCCGCAGAAATGCTCCAAAAATCAGTTTCCTTATTCACTGAAATTTTGGTAAAAAGTTCATAATGTTTACCTATATGTCATGTGTGGTCCACATGACATATGTGGTCCACATGACATGATATATGTCATGTGTGGTCCACAATCCACATGACATATGGGTAAACATATATAGGTCCAGAATTACAAGCTATCACTGTCATGCCAATGCGCAATTGCCTCAACCACACTTTGTTTGTGACCAGCCAAGGTGCTTTGGAGGAGCCGAGTTGTGTCAGCAGTTGGTTTTTCTTGGTGAAGGCAGGATTTGCGTCCTGAGGAGACCGAGATCATTCAAGTTTGCAATCCTGATGGCATCTGTCACCCCTCCATTTTTACGATCAAGCAAGCATTGTGTTGATGTGCACGTCCGTGAACGGAATTTTTCATTCTGTGAACTAATCTGCCCATAGCGCACCAGCCTGACACGTAATCCTTCCACTGTCAACCTTGTTCGTTGTCTAGACATGGAAAATCACACCCTCACAATTTTTTCCCCAAAGAAGAATGTAGCACAATGATTCGACCACTCCACAATTAGGAAAAAATGCTTTTTGTGCTGGTAGAATTTCTCAAACTTTTGGCTCAAACTAAAAACAAGGCCTTTTATTTTTATGTCCTTCCCCTAAGTGGGATGTGCGTCGTTATGAGATATGAATCTTTTACAACCAACAGAATGTTTACATTTATATCTGTCTATTGTTTGTCTATTTTTATTTCATTCGGCTGGCCGCAGTTTCCGCGTTTTGAATTGCTCGTATTTTTGTTTGTGGACTTTTGTCAATTCAATTCTTTTTTCGTCGGAGTTGCCTCCTATTGAATATGGTACACACATTTACATCAATAAGGATTATGCACAAAAAGCAAAGGGGAAAATTAATACAATTAAAACCACGAAAAACTAAAGACAATTATCCAACGAACACATGAATGCAGTCGCCATCGCCAAACCGCGCTTATATGTATGCGAGCACAATGATTTGTGAATTGAAGGAGGCATGCACACACAGGTGGTGAAACTCCTAGTGAATCGCACACGAATAAGAATTTCTTTTGCTTTAGTCAAGGACAGGAACTAAGGAGAATTTTCCCTTCCAGAAAAATGTCTTTTTTGACAAGATTTTTGCAGAAAATCCACAATTTCTCATCAAAAATGGACCTGAAATTTTAAAATTTCTTCAACTTCTGGGGGACTCCGTCCCCCAGACCCCCTGCCAGGGGCTCTGCCCCTTGGAACCCCGCTGGGGCGCTGCCCCAGACCCCGGACACTGCTGGGGGCTCCGCCCCCATACCCCCTTCCTGTATTCCGACACCGTCCCCCCCAATGTTCTACCCAGATCTGCGCCCTTGATCCGACCTAAGCACCCTGATGTCTCCAGCCAACACTCCAATCTTGCCGTAAGAATACTAACAAACAACTTGTATTCTTGGCTTGTTACAGGCCCTTTTCGAACCTGACAGGTCGGCGGCTCGGAAAGGAATGCATGGGTCTGGGGGTCGGAGACCCCAGAAGCTGACGGGATCTGGGGGTCGGAGATGCCGGGGGGCGGGGATCTGGGAGATGCCGGGGAGATATGCCGGGATCTGGGGGTCGGAGACCCCAGAAGCTGACGAAATTTCAGGGTTCATTTTGGGGGCGAAATTGGTGTCCCAGAGGTTTTGTTGGAGGGTGTACGAAACTTCATGCAAGGTGTAGACCCCTGGGGGTCGCCCACAAGGGGGTCTCCCCCGAAGGGGTCTGGAAAACTATTCGTTGACGAAAACCTTGTCAGAAAATGTGAAACGACAGCGGGTTTTGGATAAAAAAAAATCATGGGCCTCTCAAAGTTATGGACAACCCGCATCATTGTGCCAGATTTCTTGCTTTCCGCAGCAAACAACTGGAACCGATGGGGACAGAAACTTGTATGTTCGGAGGTTCAGTTTTCAATTTTTTGCTTCATTCCAAAACCAATCAAACAATGTTGCAATTCGTTTGCTCCGGAAATTCTGTGCACAAAGGTCCGAGAAAGCGAATCGACGTGGGCATCCCTGCATGCCTGGTTTCTGCGAGGCAATCCACATCATCGTTAAATGTAAACGCAAAAAACAGAACGCTTGAAGTGCGGGACTCCATGGCGCAGTGGCCATCGCACTGGATTAGGTTGCAAATGGATCTGGGTTCAATACCAGATCGGAGTCAATTGTTTTTTTCAATTTTCGGCTAACAACACCGAAGGGCAACAACAATGGGTGTTTCTTCGCCAACACTGCATGCATGCAGGCTGTAAATTTTACAGGCCATGGTGGGGCACCGATTTGGCTCCATCACAGGGACATCATTTCAGCAGGTTTCTTCAGGGAGCATGGCCTCAGTGAAGAATCTGGGCGTAGCGCAAACTGGGTTACAGAGCCCTTGGTGTGGGTCTGAGTGCAGAGCCCCTCAAAGTTGTTGAAATTGGGAAAATTTAGGGCTCGTTTTGGGTTGTATTCCAGAAACGAAATGTCACACCTGGGAGAGCCAATCGCACATGCCAGGTTGGAACTGGAATTTTTATGTTTTTTTTTCCTCGAGCCGGAAAACGGACCCACTTTCAGCACTGGTCCCTTGCCCATTTTTATTTAAAACTGGGGACGGAGTCCCCCCGCCGACGCCACCGTGGGACAAAGTCCAGTGTCAAGAATTAAAAAAACAACCAATGCCGTCGGAGAGATGCAAACAAATTTGTGGTGCATGTCAACACCAATGCAGTCTTGCAGTCAACAGCCATTTTGGCCAATTGCATCACATTCCGATAGTGCAGAAGATAAAACGCCAGTTTTTAGATGAATGATGCATGGCGTAACCAAAATGTTCACAATAGACTCAATTAAAATAAATAGGCCCCATAAAGGTGGCACGTCATTTTTGTGCCGAAGAGGCAAATTTGAATTTGAAGTGCCGGCCGTTAAAACAAATATGAACGGGACAACAAAAATAAAGTCAAATGATAATAAAAATGCGGTCATACCTTGTCAAATGTCAGTTGCTCCATGGTAAAATAGGTGACACGTGATAGGACCAGTGACAAGTACTCCAGATGAATTATTGTTGCAAGACAAACAAAATATAAAAAGTCCCTTGAATTAATTTTATGAGGAGAAAGAAGGGGGGAAGCCAATTAGAAAACTGAAGGAACTACGCAATGGGCCTAAGTAATTAACAAGGAATCTAGCCTAGTTCGTATTACCTGGATAAATTGGTTCTCAGACATGTCCAGAACCTCTGGAAGAAGATGCAGCCTATTCCACACAAAGATGTATCGTGTAAAAAATACATGTCTGTCCACATTTTTAAAAGTTTGAGGAGGGACACAAGACAAAAAACCACCTGCTCTGGTGGGGAGTGTGTTAAGACTGAAGTCCCACGGTCCATCACCCCAACCCCCCATTTGGTTATGCATTGCCTAAAAGCAGAGAGACCATGCACAAATCGATGTCGCTCAAGTGTTTCCCAACCAAGATCATTTAAGAGGGAAGTAACACTCACATCAAAGGAGAAATTACCCGAGACAAATCTTGCGGCTCTCCTCTGCACAGCCTCAAGTGCATCAATGTGACACCTCTGAAATGGAGCCCAGGAAGTAGTGGAATATTCCAATATGGACCTGACAGTTGAGAAGTACAGGATGGATTTTACACGTTTTGATGCATATCCATAATTTCTTATCAGAAACTTCAATTGGTTCGAAGCCCTCTTCACCAAATTATGGATATGAGGTGCCCAACTCAGCTGACAGTTAAACAACAGTCCCAAATATTTAATAACTTGAGGCCTGTTAAGAGCAGTATGCCCAACTTTATATTCATGAACGACGGGTGATGCGGAAGTGGAAAATGACATGACTGAGGTCTTTGAGGCGTTTATATCCATGCAGTTTTCAGTGCACCAGACAGCAATGAAATCAACATCCCGCTGTAAGAGTGCAGGGTCATCATCAGAGGACAACCTCCGGTACACAACGATGTCATCCGCAAAGAGTCTGACTCTGGATGTGACTGAGCATGTCAAATCATTGATGTAAATGAGAAATAGCAGAGGACCACACATGGTCCAGTTGGCCCAATGGACAAAATGCCTCAGAGGGATAAACGCCCATGAACCTGTGAAGTGTGAATGAAAGTGATACGATCATTTGGTGGCATGTGTGACAACGGCCCCTTCTCGATAAAAAACAAAATCCGCCCTGTAGCAGTCCATCAGTCGCGGGCCCGTTTTGCAGGCCCCGTGTTCGCTCTCATTTTCTCATTTCGGTAAAAAATTGTCTCCGAATAGGCACATTGTGAATATCCTGGCACAAGAAAACAACCAGAAAAATGAAAAAAGCAGCGCATGAAACAGGCCGAAACAAAAACAAACTGAACGAGTTGCAAATCACTGAGCTGATCTCAATTGAAAGGCGGCGAAGTTGTGTATCAGGCGATCGACCTGCCATCTGGCAGAAGTTTTTAAATTCCGCAAACTCATTCCACAGAGGGCGCCAGCAGTGCATTAACCATATATTCTTAATCTATGGTCAAAATTTCAAGTTCCGTATTTATGGTCAGTTTTTGCTCAAATTAGCTGTCAAAAAAAAAAAAATTAGCTGTCTATTTAGGGATTATATGGAAGGTCTCTCACAGGAAATTTCAACTCATTGCGTCAAGTTGTTTCTGAGTTATGGGATGAAAGGTCTCAATTTGAAGAACTGGCACTATGGCATCTTTTCACATCATCCTTCCGTCGCAAAACAAATAAAACGGTTTCCATGGCAACGTCAACTGGTTTTCGACTTCACTCAAAGCTTTTCCGAAATTCTGCCGCTGAATGTATACCTTCACCGTGAGCCAGACTCTCCATTAGCATTCACACTTAGCTTAAAATCAGCAGCCAATTCGATGGCTAGATTGGTGTTGTGAAACTTTAATTTCTAATTACGATGCCATTCCTTTTCCATTTCTGGGAAGCGTTCACCCATCTGCTAAATTGACAGCTGTGCTAAAGCGCTAATGGATGTGAGTGGAAATGAGGATATATCACTTACGTTATATCTCATATCATCCTCATCACTTATATCTCATATCTTCCACACATGGCATTTTTAAATTTTATCATGTTCCAAGCTGGAAAGCAAAAGACAAAACCATGGCTTCCCTGGAAACGAACCTTTTAATCTTGTTTCATTTCATTTTTTACCGACAGACAGAGGTAAATATTGTTCGGAGGGTACATAGGGGTAATTGATTTGAGGGACTTTTAGCCGATCAATGTGGTTGCAAAATATTGAGATTTTGATCATTTCATTCGAAAAGCAACGGCAAAAAACGAGGATTGTGCAACGCTTAAAGGACAGGCTGTTGAACACAGAGCAGAGAAAGCAAAGAGCAATCGAGAATATTTTGAGTTGCAAATTTTATTGGAACATCATCTCGGTTTGGTATTAAAACCTCTTATATCCTGCATTTTGTGCGGGGCAGAGGTTCCCAGGCGAGTGAGGGCACAATTATTGGACTTTCAAATCGACATCAAATTCAGACAGGAAGCCACACGTTCTTTTTAGGTGCCTTTGAATAAGGTATTTCGTCAGCTGAAAATACGAAGATTTTCTTTGGGGATTTTGGGTCACTTTTGGTATTTGGAAGGTGTTGCGCAATGGAAAATGTTCTGTGAAAAATTGATCAGAAAATTCAGGGTCGGTCGTGCTGAAGAATTCTGATGGTGAAGTTGCGAGTGGAGGAAAGCCTCAGGTTATTTTTGAGTCGTCGATCGATTGTGGCGATCTGCAAAGTGGAAGATCATTCCCATGGAGGGATTGTCGTCAACGTGAAGAATTGATTGGCAGTCGCACTGAAGAAGTTGGAAGAACAAGTCAGAGGAGAGGCGAGTGAAAGGCATGCGAACCGAGGTCGCGAGTGGCAGTGTCGAAAATATATTTGAAACAATTCAAGAGTTTCTTGGTGAGTCAGAGTCCAGTGCCGCTAAAACTTTAAAATATGTGCTAATACTCTGAGAGAAAATGGGGAAAACTTTACCCGGGAAAACTTCATCCCTCAAACATCATGAAACCTTTTTCAAAGTCTATTCTTGAAAATGGAGTGTTTGTAAATGGGGAAAATCATGGGTTTTAGCAATAAACAAAACTTGAATTCTAGAAATGAAAAACTTCTTTGTTGATCACATTCATCTCAGTGTTGATAATTATCTGAAGTGAACCGAGGGTTGCGGATGTCGACAGGGGCAACGAACTGGAACGCTGGGATTCAGGTTCAATTATTGTGATTCATTTTAATGCGAGGAAACTGAAACAATTTATGGGGAACCTTGGGAAACTTTGGGAGAAACATTTAGTGTGATCCTGAATAACAGGACGAATTTATCTGTGTGCGAGATATAACCCTTGTAAAATGGAGTTCAATTTCAGTGGTCCTGAAATAAGAGGACAGGTGTCGTTTCAAGTGAATCGTCCAGGATTCAAGGGCGTTGTGATATTATCAAAAGTTCCTGATAGTCACACCGTTGGCACAAGCGCCGAAAGTAATTAAAGTTGGTACAAGTGAGCCTGAAATAAGAGGCTATAAATTCTCGTTGGTTTTAACGTGACAGAAAAGTCCAGTGGAGTGCTATAGTTTCCCCAAAGAATCAGTTTCCCGGAAAACGTAAAAACAATGTGAAAGAAAGGTTCCTCTAAGTCTTCAACTTTAATGTTTGAAGAGCCCCAGGTTTTTCTCATTAACATCTGGAAGGTCCCCACTGAAGGACTAAATCCTCCCCACCATCAATAGGTATATCCCACAAAAAGTTACGGGTTGTGTTGTTTGTTGCAGCACCCACGAATAGGCATCGAACACGAAGGACTCCTTCGTCTTGCCCATGCGAATCCAATAAGGTTGGATCAGGGTGACGTTCAGATAGGTTGGATAAAAATGTGACATTTTGGTACTGAATTGGACGATAAATTCATTTAGTCGGTGAAGAATAAATAAAAGCCGATCTTCGTTCCTGATTTTTGCATTCGTCTGGGATTTCCTTCATCCGTCGAACACAGAAATTGTCGTGAACTCCAACATTCCAGGCAGCATTTCATGCGCCATTTTTTAAAGAATAAAGGCCGGCGCCAAGCGCCTGCCAAATAAGAGCCATACCGGCGCCAAGTGCACACTCTGCGGTATAAAAATGTCCGGGCCTGATGGTCGACCTGGGCCAATACCTATTTGGCGCAAGAAAAGTCCATGCAAATCTTTGCACCGAATGGCACAAGAAAAGCGCATGCGCCAGATGCAGGATTCACGCAAGAAATACCCACAAAAAGCCCATGAGAATCTTTGCGCCGAATGGCACAGGAAAAGCGCATGTACCAGGCGCAGGAATTATGCAAGCAATACCCACGAAAAGCCCATGCGAATCTTTGCACCGAATGGCACAGGAAAAGCACATGCGCCAGGCGCAGGAAAATACCCACGAAAAGCCCACGCGAATCTTTGCGCCGAATGGAACAGGAAAAGCCATGCGTGAGGCGCAGGATTTTCGCAAGAAATACCCATGACACCAATAATTATGTCCAAAGACAACCCAACATAGGTTTACCGGGCAAACCAAAAAAGTCAAATATCCCAGGGCACAGCCAGAAAGTCTAAAAACACGCAAAATACGGCCAAGCATCCCGAGCACACACCCAAAGCACCAAAAAACATCGAAACACTGACACACTCGAGCACGCACACACACAAAAACACTCAAAAACGGCCAAGCATCCCGGCATGCACCCAAAAACAGATCCAATCATATCAGGGCACACACCTAAAACACCCCAAACAACACCGAGCACACACAAAACATCCAATCATCACCAGACACGCGCCCAAAAACAAGCAGTCATCCCCGGACATGCACTCAAAAACAGCCAAGCATTCCATAACTAATCCTCAAAACACCCAAAAACAGACGAACATTTTCTGTGCACACACCCATAACAGCCGATCAGCCAAGGGCACGCACCCAAAAACAGACAAACATCCCCGGGCGCACATCAAAAAACAGCCAAACATCCCGGGCGATCACACACAAACAAACATCCAAACACCCCTGGGCACATACCCGATACAGACAAACATTCCTGGAGACACACCTAAAACAGACAAAGCACACGAAAAAACAGTCACATCATCCCGAGCACACCCAATGCACCCAAAAAAAAAAACAGCCAAACACCCTCGAGCACACACGCACAAAAACATGCAAAAACAGCGAAGCATGCACCCAAAATACCCCAAAAACAGCCAAAAATCTCAGGCAGGGTTCACACTCAAAATCATTTTTCAAAAATAAGGACATAATAGGGAGTAGGGACACAAGAATAAAAAGAAAAAATAAGACCCACCCCAGAGGCGACATTTCAGGTTTGCAGGGGTGGCAAGACAAGGTACCTAACTGTGAGAATTGCGGATGCAAAAGCCCACCGCAGGAGCACAGGGTCTGGTGCGGAGCCCCAGCGGGGTATCAAAGCCTGGTAGGGGGTCTGGGTGACGGAGTCCCTCAGAAGGTGAAGACATTTTGTAATTTTAAGTGCTAATTGTGACCGCAAAATATTGTGTTTTTGGTCACCTCCACAACAGCAGGGAGAGAACGGAAGCACGTGTCCACAGTCACACAAACAAGGTATCAACTTTTCAATTGAGCCTTCCAGAACTGCAATAGGGTAAAGTGGGACAATAAGCACATAGGGGCAATAAGGAAGTACATTTGGCAATGATCATATAAAGAATGACTGTGAGCTTATTATCCGCATGTTACCAAATTTGTTGGTAACATCATATGTGGAAGGTTTGTGCGAAGGTTTCTGCATGACTGAAAACAGGGTCCTGTCCACAGTTGCCTTGTTAATAATGGCTTTTAGCAATTGATTTTTATTATCGTCAAAACAATCATATATCATTTTTATAGCTATCTCTGAAAATATGTGAAAACAATGTGTGACATGTTGACCAGTGATTTCCTGAGCCACTTTGACCTCTCCCATGCACAAATTTCCTTGGAAATTTTAAATTGCACCCAAAAATAGATCTTCTGCAATGGGTTGAAACTTGTCTTGTGTATCGGGGCAATAAGCAAAATTAAATTGGGGTAATAAGCACACACGAAGTTGGGGTAATAAGCACACACGAGGTTGGGGTATTTCTGAGGCAATGAAAAATGCTCCTGCTAACCCAAAGCGAAAAAGACAGTTTTAGATGCGGGATAGGTACTTGATCTAAAAAAGCTAAGGTAAAAATTGAGCCACCTTTTTTATTACCAGGAGTTATCACCCAGTTGAAACTGGGAACAATGAGGCCCATTATCAAAGACGATCCCACTTTTTGAAACCATGTTGATTGGTCGTGACATCATTTTTTTTTAATTTGAACATGTCTTGGTCAAAATTTTTAATGTAGGGTCGAAAGTTTTCTAGATATCTAAAGGAATTTTGAAATCTTGCATGCACAAATATGCTCAATCAATATCTTAAATAAATGAATGCAAGTTGCTCTGCTTCAATGGGAGCTGCAGTCCAAACAAACGTGGCTTTGCATTCATTGGTTCTGAAATTCGCACCGTCCTCCTCAAGAATACCAATCAATGATCATGGTTTTTTTTCCTTTTAGTTTTAAACCCTAACTTTATGGTCGTTGATTTGTTGGGTCTTCATCCAAGAAAGAATGAAGGGAAGTGATTAAAATGGACTGTCTTCGTATCTATTTTTTTTTTTTTTTTTTTTTGATCATGATCATTAGAAAATTGTGGACTTTAGTTTTGGGGCTGGAGATCTGCTATTCATGACCTCAGGAAGGTGGGAGCAGTGTTTTAAATCAGCGGCAAACTCAAAACACCAATCTAGTAACACAAAGCAGTGCACATGAACTCAAAACACCAATCTAGGAACACAAAGCTGTGGACATGATCAAGAACAAGCTCAAAACTTCGATCTGTGTAATGAATGACAGTGAAAGGCTGGGTTTACTCATTAAACAGCCACAAGGATTTTTAACTGGATGCAACGCTGACTCCCGCTTGATGTTGGTATCGCTGGACACCATACATCGTTGGATGAAATAGTTTTTTGGATGAAATACAACAGTTCTGAACAAACCAAGTCAATGTTTCCTTGGTGTGTTCGGCATCGTCATCATATCAGCCCGTGGCAATTAAGACCACTTTCTAAACTTACTAGGTATACACAAGGGTACATTGTTACATGAAAAAAAATTGAATAATTCAGCTAAGGCCTACTACAATGTTGGGGGCCACAGGCAATAAACCACTGATCAGTGGTATATCCACGGGCGGGCACTTCTAAATCATAAATGTTACCAAGTAGGTGTGTAGGTACCTATGTTAACAAAAAGTGGCAGAGAACAGCTAAACAGGTCTGCGAGGAGTGCAATATCTGATCCCCATCACAGGTATCTACTTGGCATATTTAATTGCGATGAGACAGGAGTTGCCACCTTTGACCGTTCCTCATGGTGAGGTGGTCAGAACATCCCCCTGCAGGAAAAGCTTGAAAAAAGTTTTCAAAAAAGATTCATACAAAAAGATTTCATTCAAAAAAATTTCATAAAAAAGAAAAAATACCTAATGATAGATGCACTTGAAGGGAGCTGTTTTCCATATGTTATCTATTCCAAAGCCCAAAACAACAACTTAGGTAAGGTTCCCTGGAATTGAACAAAACCCTGTTGAAATAGGAAGGTCCTATGACACCTGTCATTGCATCGCAAAACATGAAACAGCCACCTAAAGAAGGCCATCTTCATCAGCAAAATTGTACCTGGAATGACTCACTTTTTCATGTGGAATTAATTAACCAAAGCTTAAAATTTGAGATCATCAACCAATTCTATGAAAGAAGTAAAATGTAGGTGCTATGTAGAACACAAATCCAAAAATGAACCAATTGGTTCATTTTTTTCATAATTGGCATCATCAATGGATTACAGAAACATAATAAAGCCACAGACACATACAGGGGTACCGAACACCAGTGTGGGTATGGTGAATGATTGGTATGAATGGCGCCAGAGTAAGGCGCAAAGTATGAATGGGTTGATGTGGGCGAAAAGAAGCCCTGGGGAACACCCCGAAAACCTTACACAAGTGTAAAGTTTTTAAGTTTGTCGAAAAGAAGGCATCACACCTCACGTCTTGTCTTGTTTTGTTCGTGAATGCTGCACTGCACCCGACATTTCCATTTTCCAAATTTTCCAGTTCTTGGGCGCTGAGCCACTGAAACACCCTGAATGACCCTTATTCTTGTCCTCACAACTTCGCCACAAACAGTGTTGCGAAAAGAAAAATCCGATTTCTTCATCAATTTCATTGAACCTTGCGCAGAGCAGAGTAAATTTCTGGCTCCACTGTTGAGCGGGCCAAGGTTATTTTTTTTTCTGTTGGCCTCAAGAATATTACAGGCCATTTTTTTCTTCAATCAAGTTCGCGAACATGATTTTCAGTTTCCTTTACTTAGGTGGATACCTACCTGTGAGCTGGAAGCGCAGCATTGTTAGGCCCCTTCCCAATGGTGGCTTGGCACTGTTTGTTTCCAGCTTCAGGCCTATCAGCTTGATAATTTCATGGCTAAGTTGATGGAGAAGATGGTGGCAGGCTATCTTTGCTATCTTCTTGAAAGCAGGGACGATTTCTATCATGGTCAACATGGTTTTCGGTGAGGTCACTCCTGTGAAACCCAACTCACAGGTTTTGTTCATGATTTGTCATCATCTTTAGGCAGGTCAACTCAAACGGATGCAATATTCAGACCATGTGAAGGCATTCGACAGAGTACCCATCCATTGCGCCTTACTCTATCGGAAACTTTCTGGGCTCTGCATACCTGAAAATCTGTACTTGTGGTTGCACAACTTTTTGAGCGATAGGCATTTCCAGGTCCTAATCAACCAGGAGTTGTCTGATGCCCAACCAGTCACCAGTGGCATTCCACAAAGCTCTGTCTGTGGCCCACTTCTCTTTTTATATTAATCCCACTTCTCTTTCTACATTAATGGGTACCTACCCAGTCACATCAATGAAAGCATCTCATATGTCACATAAAGTCTCGCATCAGACTTAATGCTGACGATATCGTGGTGTTTTGTTTTCTTCAGAGTATAGAGTTGTCCGCTCACTTGAGGACTGTGCTGCACTTCAAACCGATCTGAACCTAATAAATGACTGGTGCAAGCATAATTTGATGGAAATCGGCATCTCAAAGACTTCGGCCATATCATTCTCGACCTCCACTGACCCCTTGCTGTTTGATTAGGTAGGTAGGTACTCTGCGAATTCTGACGTACTAACCCGGCCAAATTGTGTGAAGTACTTGGGTTTGAATTTTAATAGCAAGCTCAGTTGGGCTCCCCATATCCAAACCATTGTTAAAAAGGCATGGCATCAATTGAGTTTTCTTATTAGAAACTACAATTATGCTTCACGGCATTTTAAGTTTAAAGTCGTCCGGTAAAATCATCATTTCACAGATATCTGCGGATGAAATGACAATCTGTGTTGACTTCCACGATTGAATTCATTGCAAATATAAGATGACAACTGGCTTGCAGGGCATTTCACCCGTGAAACACTTTACCGTGAAAATGCCATGCGATTCATCCTGGAAGTCAACACAATTGTCGTTCCCCAGCAGATTTCGGTAAAATGAAAATGATCACTCCGCCGTTAATAATTATTAGAGAAAATTCCGGACCCGTGGTGCTACGTCTATTGTAAGTACAGTTCAGGGTGAAATGATTTGTGCAAAAATGGGCGAGATGATTTGTGCACATTTTTTTTGTCCTCGTGATGCTGTCCTGTTTTTCCTTCCCTTTTTTCCTTTCCACGACAGCAGAAGTTTGGATGTTCTCTTTTTTGAGTCCCCGACTCAGCAGTGAACAGACCATACCTAAACTCGCTTTGCAAAATTTCATCAAAGGAAGCTCAGGGAAGGTCACCTATTAATTCGCGGCCCCAAAAATAAAATAATTTCAAACCAACGACGGCAACGACGCATACAAAATAGTGATCATATCATTTCGGCCAGAGGTGTACAAACATTCAGCCAAATTTTCAGTAGGTAGGATACCTAGGTACCTAACCTAGGCCAAATCCATTTTCTTTTTCCCATTTTTTTTTTTTTTTTTGAAATTAGGCTGGTCATTTTTGTCCCCACTTCAAAATCTAGTTTTTTGTTCATTTCACATTGTTCATTAAATTTGGAACTTTTCTTCGAGGAATATCTCAATTTGGCGAATTGAGACCTGTCTGTGTGACTCAACCATGGAGCTCGCAATGTCACAGTTTGAGAGCTCTGCGGTGTTACGTGTTCGAAAATCGGAAGGCAGCCATCGGTGTACGGATAGAAAAGTAATTTTGTTTGTTTTGTTGTTGTTGCAGCGCGAATCATACACCTAGATTTTCGAGCCCACCTGTTTTCGTATGTCAACCTTCGCCGCACGTGATCGTGCAATTTTTCACTACAGAAGCAAAATTATGATGAAAGAAAAAGATTAGGCCCTGTCAGTCAAATTTTTGTGTCAATTTTGTCGATAATTCGAACTTTAAAACAAGCCCGAATGCTCGAGTCGATTGAGTGGGACCTCCCAACCCAAAAGCTACGAAATTTTGATTTGTGGTATGAAAACCACTACGGAAGTCAACAGCAAAAGATTTAGAATTTTCCTCAATTAATAATTTATTACGAGGAAAAGAACTTCCGACGTTTCGCACAGAAAATTCTGTTGGCACGATGTTATCGAAGGATGCTGGCAACTTACAGCACCTCTGAAAACTGATATGAGCTTGCTTGAAACCATGCCATCATCGACAATGCTGGGGTCATTAATCTTTTGCAAACAAGAGAGGTCCAAGGGCATCAGGATGCGTGGACAATACGGACATGAGAAACCACTCAAGACGCACTTAGTTTCATCAATGTGTTGCATGTTTCATTTTTTTTTGTAAGGCCAAGTTTAAATCAACCAACAACACAATTTTCAATCTGCATATTTTCTGGCCTCTGGCATAGCGTGGACCCCCCAGGGACCCTTCACATGCCCTCAGTGGCCACGGCGACTCCCCGTGCGCAAGACCATCCAATGAGTCTTGCAGCGAACAGTGAGGTCTGGTAGTGGTGTCCTTTCGCCTTGATGAATGTGGGAAACCGATTTCCTTCACGTGGCGGACCGAAAGCACAGCAAAAGGAGGCGTGCAATGAAAACAAAAAATAGAATGAATGAAAACAAATAGGCTGCAAATAGTATTTTCCTCGATGGCGCGAGGACCCTTTTCAAAAAATGGGAACAATTTTCAGGGCAGCTTCCAGCAAAGGTACCTATCAATTGTGAAAATAGCAGTTGTGGAATTCCTTTTTGAAAAATTATCAGTTGCGGATGCGGATATACTCGTTACGAAAGTCGGTATTATTCAACTAAAAACCATTTGTCAAATTCTTGGTTGCCAAAAAACAGTTGCGAATTTGTTTTTGGTAGCTTTCCTTTCGGCTAAAGCACCTGTTGTGAGAGTCCGTATTGCGAATATGCAAGTTGCCAAAATCAATTTGCGAAATTTCCCAATTAAAAAACCTGTTTTGCAAATTTCTTTTTGGCGGCTTTCCTTTCTGCGAAAGCACCTGTTTGGGAAGAGTCCCTATTGCGAAAGTTGCAAAAAACATTTGCGAAATTCCCCATTTAAAAAACCAGTTGCGAAATAGGTACTTTTCGGTGGCTTTTCTTTTCGGTGAAAGCACCTGTTGCGAGACCTTATTGCGAAAATGCAAGTTGCAAAAACCATTTGCGAAATTCCTATCGGCAAATTTCCTTCCAGCGACGCACCAGTTGCGGAGACTCCAGGTTACAAAAATGTTACCAAAAACCCACATGCGAAATTCCTAATTTCAAAAAATCAGCTACAATAATATTCCTCGACTTTTTTGTTGAAACACGACAGTTGCGAGAGTCACATTTTTTGGGGAAATGCAAGATGGAAAGAAACTATTTGCGAGTTTCCCCGTTGCAAAAATAACACTTGAAAATTTCCTTTCTGCGAGTTTTGCTGTGCGAAATTCCTTTTGGCGAAAGTAGCCACACACACTTTCTTGTCCTCTTCGAATCGTTGTGCTGCTCGTTTGTCTAGAAATGGATTGAGGCGGAATCTTTGACGTCTTGAGGATCTACAGGCTGATGATGAAGCCATTCCAGGTAGAGAAGTCCGCATTTTAAAACATTCTTATTTCTTATGAATCTTACTTGCGAACGCCCAAGGGCTGGTGGCAAGTTTAACTTCATGTCACAGCAGCTGTTGGTGCAGACAGCTATCGCTGCTAGGTCGAATGGCCTTCTGTGTATTGTAACTCGCCCGGCCTCTTTCTGGACCTGCAGCTAAGTGTTCTTTAACGTGCGCATTGACGTGATTCTGCACACGGGACCTCCTGCTTAACGTCCCATCCGAAGGACGAGGAGCTTTGGCCACTAAGCTCCCTTTCAGCAGCACAACCAGGGGTACAAGGGTGGTCTCCCATCCAAGTACTGTCCTGGCCCAACGTTGCTTAACTTCGGTGTTCTGATGGGAACCGGTGCAAGCCACGAGGTATGTGCTGCTGACGGCTTATTTCAATGCGCCTGCGCAACAAAGTGATATGTTACCTACTCAAAATTTTTAAAGGCCAGCCAGATCGACCTGAAAGAAAGTTGTCAGTGAATGTACCTATCATACTTTGTGTTTTGGCTTGAGTTACGGGGGAGTCTTTCGTGAAAATGGAACATCCTATCGCCTGAAATGAATAATGGACGTAAGTCAACGCGTCACATATTGCATACCTCATAGTAAGAAAGTCAGGAAATGACTGCAACAATTGTGAGCAGGCCACGTAGACCGACATCTTTAACAAGTGCAGTTGTCAGCTTTCATTTTGAAAGCTCCGAACATGAGACTGATATTTGGCAACCATTTAATCAGAACTCGCCGACTAAAAGGTCGAGTCCATTGCTCTGCATTATTTTATGGCTGTTCGGTAGGCACTGACCGTGGATTCCCGTACAGAAAATGTGTGGAACAAAAGTCGGCGCCAGGCTCCGGTCGAATGGGATTCATTCATGCGCCAAGTGCAGTATTTGGTATAAAAATGTCCGGACCAAAATAGCAACTTTTTTCATGAGTGAAGTGCCGGTTATTCCGATGGTCTTTTCCTATGCCTCATTCACGAGAAGGCGCAGGAAACGCAATGACTTTTCCGGCACTTTTCTTGCACTTCACTCATGAGTCAGGTTCAGGAAAAGCCGATCGGTATTACCGGCGCTTTACTTATGGGTAAAGTCGGAACTCCTCTCAAGAGTGAAGTCCGCGCTTGGCTTATGCGTAAAACCTGCGTTCTACTCATGGGTAAAGTCGTTCTTTTGGCCCGGACATTTTTTTACCAAACACCGCACTTGGCACATAATTGACTCCCATTCAGCTGGTGCCTGCTTTTGTTTAAAAAAAGGCACACGAAATGCAAGCTGGGTCAAGCCAGGACATATGGGAATGATCTGTTGGTGGAACTATTATGATCGTTGGAGATTTTAATGCACAATGTTATAGAGATTGCGGGAAAAGAGAATTCGAATGGATGGTCACGCAAGCATTTTCTTGGTGGTATTGGGTTGTTCACACACAGGGAATATGAGAGTGCATTTGGAAAAATAGGGAATAAATTATCGTTCTCCACCAGGTGCACTGCTGGACAGAGGTAGGTACCTATTGCTATAAACTTGCTATAGACTTTCTATAGCAAGCCTATTGCTATAGACTTTCTTACTTGCTGACTGCATTCTGCAATTCTTCTTCCTGCTGCTGCATCTGGTGAGTTGCCCGTTTTCAACTTTTTTCTTTTTCTTTGTTTTTTTTTTTTTTTTTTGATTTAACATTCTTGCATTTCGTTTCACCATTAACCATATTTTGGTCTTGCACTTCTAAAACATTTCGAAATGGTGAAGCCAAAGACTTTCCATCGTCAATTGGTCCATGGAATTAAAAACAAAGAAATAAATAAATTGTTTGAAAAAATGAATGTTCTTTTATTGTTTGTTGGAGAAAAAAAAATGCAGAAAAAAATGAATTTCTTGTTAGCTGTTTATTTTCTGCTAGCATGTGAACTCGGTCTTAATTTGACACTAGCCACATGAATTTTTCGAAGGAGCAACAAAGAGGAGTAACAAAGGCGTAAAAAAGAGTGGTTGTAAGAAATTCACTGCACAAGGGTGAAGCCATTTTTGATTTCATAACAACAGGCTATTACAAATTTGTGGAGACTCTTCCGACTTCTCTTTCCACGTTGCACGGAGGGGTTCGGTTCAAACATCCCCTCCGATAATGCTGCCAAGGAACAGTAGCAAGTTGGTAATTGCTCAGAATTCGATGCACTGCCCATTTCGTTATCTCCAAGAACTCGCTATCTCCTGCACAATCGATCTAGAGTCTGTCAAAACTTTTTCTTCCACCCGTGCAATGTTTTCTGGGGTGGTGCATGTTTTTGGACATCTGGCCGGACCCCTCTGCATGGACCCCTCTCTACCGTGTCCCATCCTGCTTTAAATTTACCTGGCTGCCCACAGATGCAGCTGCTGGAAAGAGAAGAGTCTCCACCAACGTAGAGCATCCTCTTGTTGATGAATCTCATACGGCTTCATCCCTTGAGCAAGGAAACATTTCACCACCAATCTTTGTTCCTCCTTCAAAAAACTGATAGGTACCTACTTAATGGCCCGTGTCAAAATGAGACTGAATTCAAATGCTAGTGGGAAAGAAACAGTAAGCTGGAAATTGATACAATTTCATAACCAAAGACACAAAAGATGGAACTGCATGATGAACCAAGTTCATAGCATGGTGCACCCGTGCGAGATCTATTCCGGATTTTTTCCAAACAAACCGCGTATGCAGGCAAGATGTGAATGTGAGTGGGCCCACTCGACTGAGACATTGGACTGAGTGAGTCCGAACACCTTAATAAATGAATACAATGTATGAGATCTCTCATGTAGGCAGCACTACAGGTATTCCAGACTTTAATTCAACGATATGTTAGCATATAACTGCCACAAAGTTGAAATCCTGGGCAGTTTTGTGTTCAGCTCCTGATTAGTACAAGTATCTTGATGTGGCCTGAGCAGCTCACAGCATAGGTACCTACTTAGTTGCAATTTTTAAATCAAGAACATTGGACCATGGGAAGTCTTCCTTGGTTTAAATGGTAGGTATTAACCTGATAATGGCTTTTTGTGGGCTTGTGATTCTATAGGATAAAAAGGATTTTTTGTGTCAGTTTATGCGTGAATTGAAAATGAAAGCAAGGAGGTTGGGGGGATGACTGAGAGTTTTGGGAAGTGTGCTCTGTGTCAATCGGAAATGATGTGGAAAGGAGCTGTTGTTCCTGCTCTAAGTTATGATTAGGAAGTGCTGTGCATGGGAATGGAAGTGGAGTGCTTGTTGGATAGCGTCCAGAGGAAGTGGCCTTGAAGGCACTTGGTGGAAGTTGGGACCAGCCTTGTTGCTCATCAGAGCTGGTAGGTGAGTGAGCTTGTGCCAAGTTCAGTGGAGAGGAGCCAGGGCAAATCTGGACTTCTTCAGGAGGCTATGTTTTGTGGGGGGTAATCGGTTGGCAAAGAAAGTATTTTTGTGAGTGTTTGAAGCTTTGTACTTACAATGTGTGACAAAGCTTTGTAAAATGTGGAAGAAAAGGATAAAGGTAATAGATTGTTGGAATGGTTTGGGTGAGAGGGGTGAGTGTGCAGAGAATGAAGAGAAGTGGGTGCATGGGGAAGAAAAGGTTGAAAGAAACTATTTGGTTCTTGTTTTGCTTACCTATGTGTGATGCAATGAGACGGACAAGGATTGAGCTCGTTGGACTGATGTGGATGATGCACTGAACGAGGTGGCTGCATGGGGCATCGTATCAGAGCGCTTGGGACTGAGTGGTGTGAGGTGGATGCCGAGAGGTATGCAAAGGCAAAGACCTACCTACCTATCTGTTGAAGTGGATGACATTGTTGCCTGAAGATGGGTGGGTGGGTGAGAGGTCATGTGTGGTGGTATGTGTCAGCGAGAAGACACAACAAAAACCATACATACCTACATAGCATTCTGGTAGGTAGGTACCTACCTATCCTATTTTCATTTTGATATTTTCAGCCGACACCATATGTCATAATTTGTAACAATGATTGTCAATTTCTTCACTATGTTTTGCTCTTCTTAGGTTTTGATCCTGGATAGTTTCGTTTCAGTTTTTTATAATATTCTACCTTGTGTTTTTGAGTGTGCGTGCATCAGTCTCTTAACATGTAAATGTGTGTACATATTGCGATTTCCGTTGTCAAATCTGGGTTATCCACATCATTGGATGCTCAAAAACAGTTTTTCGATTAAGTTTCTCAACTGCTTCTACTACCTACACCTGTAACAGTATTCTGCCATCGGGATTATCACATGTCTGCATTTGATGTTTGTATGCCCATAGCATCGGTGACGTGAAGGCATTCGATTGGGATCCGATTCCGTACAAAAAGGTTCAAAAGTAGGTAAGTTTTTTCTTCTTGGTACCAATATGTACATATCCATTTTCCCAATTAATAAATTGATATTAGGAGTAGTGACGGATCTAAGCCTCTGTGAGGGGGCAGCATGCCGTCGGCATGCCAAATAGAGGTTAAAACAACATAGTGTTACACTTCGAAAGCTCTCTCTACAGCCACCTCATAATATGCTGCCTCTCGATCGGCTGCCTCCTCATGGCGCAGGCCAACACGCCTGCCAAGGTGGTGGAGGCGGCAGTCTCATAGCGCCGTTCCAGTAAATTATTTTTTTTGCCTTTTTTATTTCATTCATATCATTCGTTATTTTTTTCTTTTTAGAATCACCAATCATTTCGGATGTTTGAAGGAAACATGCCTATTTAGGGGCCTAAATAAAATTGTACCTGAATTTTGCAGCACAAGTTTGCCAAACGCAGAAATGTCGTTGATCCAAATGAATTGCCTGGTGTCTTTTTAATTCTACCCCAATAGCAAATGTCATTCCACATTCAATGCATGTGTGAGCCTTTATGCTGCCGGCATCCACTATTTTAATGTGCTTTTTCAAAAAGTGTAGGCACTTGAATGACTTGTTGCAAGTTCCCACCGGACAAGGAATCTGAAATGTTCAGTGTTGTTTTCGACCTGCCCGGGTTGACCAGCATCATGTACCTATATCGTCATCGCAAACCTTTTCAAAGGTTGAGATATATCTCTTGGTCGACGTTAAGGTAGATGGACTAGCTGACTGCACAGTGTGCATGTTGCTTGAAATGACATCTGATACAGCGGCGATTTGTCTGAAAATAAAATACCGAAGCGTTTTTTTCCTGCAAAAAAATAAAAAACATTTTCAAACAAATCTCTTCCAAATCATTTGCCATTTCAAGCAACATGTGCAGTCACAGAAGCAATGATCCCTAACAGAATTATATGACTGTCAGATTTTTGCAGGTCTTCTTGGTAAAGTTGGCAAACGCAATGATTGACATTTAAATCATCAAGCAACGTGTCTGAGACCTGCACCGTGAGACCTGCACCATCCTATATACATACATAAGGGACCCCAGTCGGCCCCATAAGGGACCCATAATGTCGGCAAGGACAAAAAATAAGGCATTTTCATATGCATTTTTGGCACATGCAGTTTCAGAATAGTCACATCGGAAGCCTCTCCGGCCCAAGAGCCAGCTGCAAAAAAGGCCGATATCTCTGTTGAAAAATTCCAGCTAAAAATCATCCATTGTATGGCAAAATGGGCATAACGCCATCCGGCCATAGCAATATCTTTCGTGTTCTCAGATAGCCTGCAAGGGGAACTAGGAAGGCCGGTGATGTCCAGATACGCATAATAATCATGGCATAGACAATTTCACAATCCTTATTTGCGATGCCAACAGCGACCGATAATTTGAATTTTGAATTCGCGAAAATTGCAATAAGTTAAACGGGTCCTTCTAAAACGTGGAATTTGCGGACTGAGGCTGCAGCGCTAAACTAAGCCCCCAAACCTCCAAACCAAAGCACCCCAATTCGAATCTAACCCAACCTAACCTTTTTTTCTATGTTGGGGGGCCAAAGCCATTGGACGTGGTTCACCTCGGTCAGGCATGCATCATTTTTTTGCCTCAGCAATTACCACGACAACAATCAAGTCGTCATGTTGTTTCACCGAAGCAGCATGCATCTTTTTGTGTTGTGATTGATTAGCCGCCGGCGTGATAGGCAATAAAAAAAAAAAAACATGGTTTCAAGTGTAAACCATCGGTGCAGAGAGATTTAGTTTTAGAAACCGATGGTGGGTATTATCAAGAAATGTGGCCAGAAAAATAAAAATACCTACAAGAACAAAACCTAACCCAAGCCATTCAAACCTAACTCAACCCAACCTAACCTGTGGTTCCGTGAAATTCGGTTGTTCGTGGAAATGCCATATCTTCATCTCCCATTGGTCCACATTTTAGTTTGTCCCAGTTAAACTCTGCAAAAATTCGGCGTTTTCGATTTCTGTTGTCTGCATAATCGAATGTTTTTTTTTGTGTGCCATGCGCATGTGGATGCGGACGCAAGTTGATGACGCACCTGCGACATGTGTGTTGCCACTTCCCAGTCATTTGGATTTTTGGATATAGACTCAGTCCTGTTCAGTTGGTCCTGAAACACAGAATTTCCGATTTTAACATGATGCTTTTATCGATCTATACAGGTGATTCGGTGGGTACAAGCCCGTCGGGATTCTCACGATCATGATGTGCAAGCCCGTGAAAAATTTTGGGAGCCTCGGGCTTGCAGGCTCCCGCCAATTTCGAGCCCCGCATGGGGGTTTATAAACACCTTGTGCCGTGGAGTGTTCACTTCCTTGCACATTTTTAATTTGGTATTTTTATCTGGTATCTTTGGCAAAAAGTCCAACATGGTAGCTGTTGGAACAACATGGTAGTTGGTGGTAGTTGGTACCAACAACAATGGTACCAACAACAATGGTACCAACATGGTAGTTGGAAAGTGTCCACAAATTGGCAAATTATTCAAAACAAGGCAGCTGGGTGTGTGCATATTGGTGTGGGAGAAGATTTATCCCCCTGGCCGACCGCTTACCGCTCCCTGCTTTTGGCCAAAAGCAGGGAGCGGTAAGCGGTCGGCCAGGGGGATAAATCTTCTCCCACACCAATATGCACACACACCCAGCTGCCTTGTTTTGAATAATTTACCAATTTGTGGACACTTTCCAACTGCAAATTGAAACTCGCTCCCTGCCCTCGTCCTCTCTCCTACTTTGACGGTGGAAGCTCTCCCCGTCGTTTGGCAACCTCACTGGCTCCAGGTGGTTTTTTGCCTTACTGAGCTTGTTGTACAGAGAACGTGTCAATTGCTTGTCTGTTTAGTTCAGTTGTGAGTTTTTTTTATCCTTTTCACGTCATGTCCATTGTTGTTAGCATACTCTTTCCCTGTTTCATTTCATTTTCCATTGTTTAATTCGTTCTTCCTGTTTTGTGCATGATGTACGATAAAGGGTAACACCCTCTAAGGATTTATTACAATTCAAATTCAAGACAGCGAGCTCAGTCCCGGGAACATTTTGCTCCGGGCTGTACACGATTTGTGAGACTCAACTGGGGGTAAACCTCAACTGGAAGGCATACTTGTAAATACCCATATTTTGCAGGAAATGGGTAGGTACCTACACATATTTCATTTGAAACATTTATCAACTTGGGGCCCTGCACCTGCAAATCGCACCCTGCCTCTGGGCGAAAAACATGGTAGCCTGGAACATTTTTCTCTTGTGGAAAAGAAAGGTCGGCCTGGTCGACTTCTATGCACTTCACTCGGATTTTTATCCAGGAAATTGGCCGACCCAAGGCAACGGGATCTCAGTCAAAAATCACGACTCAACCGGGGAGCAATTTTATTTTTGGTTTTCTAGAATACTTAACTGCATGTGTACTGGACGAGCTATAATTTTGCTCTCATTGGAAAAATTTGGTCAGGTTATGCAGTTCGGGACAGGTTAGAGAGGGTTGGAATGCGGTGTGGTAGCTAGGTGCGAAAACCCCTACACATTTGGGGTTGCTGCGATGTTCTGTGTGTGAAGGTAAAGTTGAAAATTACCTATTTCTGAAAGAGTTTCGGGCTTGAAAAGAAATGAAACATGTGCCATGACTGTGAAATGGAAAGAACAATATGTTGTTCTGAAATTATTGATATATTTTCTCTTTTTCAATCATAACCGTTTTGATGATACTAAATTCGATTCGGTCATTCACTTCACAGAAACCTAACTCGCAAGACTTCTTGAAGCCAGCTCTCAGTGTCAAAGCGTGGTCTTGCCCTTTGTTGGCTACAGACCCAAGACACTTTCTCATCTTTTTTCTTTCAGGCAACTGACAATGGAAAAGAAATCTGAGAGCATGTCTGCTCCTTCCACAGGAAGAACAACTCCAATGGGTGTGACCATTGTTTATCAGTACTCAAGGGTATGTTCAGTTTTTTTTGTTGTAAACAAATTCTGTAGCCTGTCTTCTTTGCAACAGGTGGGCCCTACCTAATGAAATGTAGGCGGTATAGGCACTTGCAATTATTTTTATGATCAGGCCAGCATTCCAGTCCAGTTTATCATCATTTCATTTGATCCAGATTTTTTTCTTTTCCGAGAAAATTTGTGGTGATGGAATTTTTAGCTGCATGTACGTACTCGACCTACTCCGACAAAGAGCCCAGCGATTTCGTTTTCGGGACTTGATCCTTAATCCCAGATATTTATTCTCCAGTGTGCTTAAAATTGGTAGGAAAATATCAAAATTCCAAAAATAGGTACCTAGGCCTGCATAGCCATAGACCCAAGAACTTTTAAGGCCTGAATCAATGCAAACATGGCCTAGATTGCCTACCACCTTGAATTTTCTTGTAAAACATAAGACGTTTGTGCTCTTCCGCTACCATTGCCTATGTAAATTTCAGAGATATTTTATTGGTATGTTATGGCCGCAAAGTGAAGGGTTACGGTGTCAGGCTTTGTTTCCGGTGTTTTGTTGTCTGGCACAGCACTGACTCTCCCTTGAGGGCATTCTGAGCCCGAACACCTGGCATGTCACAGCATTCAGCAGAATTTTTAACATAGAAACAGCTATTGTTTTCCAGCCATTAAAGCAAGCTGAACGATTGACATTCAATTTTTGCGACTGCGCAACTTTTGGGAAATTTGCAGAACATCTGCTTGGATTGTTTTTTGTTTTGCTTCAGTACCTAGCTGGTGTCGGAAAATGTTAAGATGAGTAGTGACGGGATAATGCAAATGCTGTGTAGATGAAAAGGTATGCTGAATGCTGAATTCACATGTATTGCAACCCCAGGATGTGTTTTCGGTTGAAAACAGCTTCAAAAAAGAGTTGTTGGTAAGTACCTAGGTACCATACAATATCTGACGAAAAAATGCCTGACACTGTCTCACCACCTAAAAATTAGGCAGAAGATTTGCAGGAATAAATTTGGTTTTGGCCTGAAACTTATGGTAACAACATACGTGTGTGGTACATATCCATATTGTTGCTAAAAAGCTTGTGTTCTTATTTTTATTTCATGTTTCTTCCTGCAGCAAGAATTGATGGATTTGAAGGATACACCTCTTTCCAATCGCTGGCCTATATTTTTGGACACAAGTTGCATGAGGTAAGAAGGGCTGAACTTTGCAATCAACAGCTACCTGCATGTGGATACACGAACTTCGGGGATGTTTTCTGGGTCTTATCAGTGGGTGAACAATATGGGCCCAAATAGGCGGACACCAATAGCAGTAGTTAACAACAAACAATAGGCAGTAAGAGTAGGTTTTTGGCAAAGGAATTAATTTAGGTGGGTCTGAATGCTCGTTTTGTTTGTCTTGCACAAGATGTTAGACCATTAGTAGGGTATTTGGTACACACCTGCCCTCTGAGGGTATGATCCAGTTTGTGTAAGGTGAACAGAGTGGAAGGTTTCTTTTGTGGAATTCAGTTACAATGTCCACTTGCGAGTATTTAGAGGATGGATTGGAGTTTGTGGCTTTGCTTTGCCATTGTTGCTGTCATCTGCTCAGTTGCCAATACTTGATGGTGGGAGCGTGACACTCCTAATCGCATAGTGCAAGACTCAAGAGGTTTTTCAGCCATATAACCCCAGTTGGTTTCATTGTCTTGGTTTCAGGGCCACTTTTGGGCAGCACACTGACTGTGACCATAGAGGATGAAGAAAAGACCATATGGGATCACGCAAGACTTCCTTGAAGCCGAAAATATCTGGCAGGGCCAACAAGACAAGAATAACATTGAATCTTTCTATTTGGGATCACACCCGTCCGTACTTGATAAGTTATTGTGGTGTGCTTTTGGATGTGCCCCACAGAGTTGAGTTCTTGCATTAGGCCTAGTGCTCGCGTGAGAAAGTATGAAGGAGGTAGGTCAGTGTCATGGGCAGGTAAATAAGAAGGCGAATAGGATGGTTGTGCCGAAGAAGAGAGATTTGGCATATGGAGAAGGTGACTGGTTGCAGCTACAAGCTTCCACCTTATTTTGTCTTCCTGTGCGGAAGCCCCACCACCGCAACTGGGTACAGCGTGGTAGAACAAGAATACAGCCATGAGCCATCACATCACTTAGGTGGGTAATCATTGATTTTTTTGTGAATGTGATAGATGCAATCTTCTTAGGCATGATAGATGCACTCTTCTTAGGCAGTGATTTGACACTGTGTGGCATTTGTCTGAATGCATGGTTTCTGTCTTGCGAGAAAACCAAAAATGAAGAGAAACCAGAAGAGCCTACAGCCTGATAGTTGTGAAGATTCTTTTCTCTGACGAGTTTTCTCTGAAGGTTGTCATTGTCGACGAGGATGATGCTCTTGAATGTTTAAACCGATTAGGGTTGAAAGTTGTCTTGAGTTCTTTGGCGACTAGGAAAACTGATTTTTTGGTAGTTTTCATGATCGAGCTTGTGGTGTGGGCATCTTTTCATTGGTGATACCCATAAAGAGCGACCCATACAGGTTACGATAGACAACGTTAGGTTACGTAAGATTTGGTTAGCTGTACTTGGCTAGTTTCGTTGCTGTTTTGCATCGCTGTTGCTATTCGTTTGCAGGACAAAGATTTGGGATTGGCTCAGAATTGAATTTTCCAAATGGGATTGACAGAGGAAGCCACGACACCTTGGTGTGAGCATCAGCGCAGATGTCGTCTTGTTCTCTTGTTCACTGCACTAGTCGTGAGGTTGTGATGCCTGACTGCACTGTATTTTTTGCAACAGTGGCAGTTTTTGCCACTTGAAGATCGAATTTCAATTTTTTACAGGCATGTATTGGAAAGTTTGAAGATCGCTGGTTTGCTTTAGCTTAGAAGCCAAAAAATGACAATTTTGCCAAAAATGGATCGGCATTTTGGCCAACCACATGCGTAGAGTTATTTGTTACGGTTGTTTTTTTTTCGAACTCGGCTTGTAAAAAAGATCAAGGGCTCTGTAGCTTGAAAATGTTTTTTTTTTATTTAACCACTCAGATGTCAGATTTGTTTTGAAATCTTCAATACTTACACCCACTCCCTTGCACCTGTCTGTATATTTGTCTGACTTTTCCTCTTTCCTATTCAGTGATTTGAAATGGGATCCAAGAAGGTGGAGTGAAAGCCAGCCAAGGAAAGCACAGTCGCTGACGAGTGTGGAACAGCCAAAGGTATGTTAAAATTTCGTTTCCACCAAGGTCCCCCCTCTAATGATATTTTTGGCCAATGGAATGGTTTGCCGGAAATGCACATGCCTAATCATGAAAGTGCAGGACAGAAAAGGCTCAATGTGAAAGACATTCCATTCCAATCACTCTTCTCCATTAAGCCTCGAGATTGTTCGGTGCATGTCCTCATGCAGAGAAAATAATTTTTAACAAACTACTTTTAAAAATTATAAATTGTAATTTTTTTGTATAGGGTGATAAAAATGGAAACTCTTAGTGTGAAAAACTTTAATTTCTACTCCTGCGATTTTCCATTTAAAACCCATTGTTGTTCAACAATATTTTTCATTTCTCTGTTTTCTCTTGGCTCCCTTTAATAATTTGTCCAAGGCGAAATAGGCCTGAGTCTGAAATGGTCCAACAGTGTCCTCTGCATCCTCTTTAGTTTGAGCATGTGCATGCTGTTTCTGAAAGAGGCCCAGAGGCCAGAAACCATGACAATGCGCATCAAATGTGCTGAGATGGTCCAAAGAAAAAGGTTTAATGAAATGTGTTTCTTGGTTAAAGTGGAACATGTTTTTTGGTTTGGTATAATTTTGCAGGCATTTTAGGATTAAAGTTATCTGAACATGTTGCACTGCTCACATCATCATTTTCATCCTTCTCACTTTTGATGCGACCAGTGCGTGGTGCTCTCTCCAAATGACTGGATTCTCCAAGCTAAACAGCCAAACTGAACGTCCAAAGAAGTGATTGCTTTCAGTTGCTTTTCAGTGTTCTTAGGTCCTTCTTTTGCGGCTGTTTTGGTTCCGTGGACCACATTTTGTGGTTTCTTTCGCTGCACGTCAAGCTTTCAAAGTACTAGTGTTAGGAAACCCATTTTTGTCACGACAAAACTGCAGCAGTTTGGCATTTTTAAAACGTTCACCAAAAACAACACAGCACCGAAAAACATTTTTTTCTCTCTTTTCTTTGGAGGTCAATTTGGCTGTTTGGCATGGAGTATCCAGTCCATTTTGTGAAAAAGCATCATGCACTCAACAGGATGAAGAGATGGTGTTTGACATGTTTGGGCAATATTCATGCATAAAACACCTCGCAGAATCAAATAATTAATAAAAATAACACACTTCATTTGCCTTTGTCTTTGGACCATCTGAGCTCAGATGGTGCTCCATTGTCTTGGTATCTGGACCCTTTCAGAAAAAGCATGCACATGCTGTGACCTGAGAGAATGCAAAGGGCACCATTCGACCACTTCATACTCATGGGAACCCTAAAATACTTTACACAATCAAAAAATCCACGATAAATAGGTATTTCATTTAGGTACCTTTTTTTGGATCAACCTGTACATGTGCTTCAGAGGTATCTGCGCTGCTAAATAGTACAATAACATTGTGCAAGTGAATTCTGTCTTCCCTTGCCCACGTGGCACTGCATATGATGTTGAATCCAACAGATACCTATCACAAACGGGCTTTGTGTCATTTTGCACTAGCAACGAAGGCCCTCTGACCAGGTAGGCCTACACGCAGTCGACGTTAAATTTAAATTGCTCTTCGTCCGATGAAGGATGTGGCAATGATAAGGCAAGACCAAGAATGATCTAAGCATGCTAACAGTGTTCCAGCCAATTCAGCATGATCTGAGATCTTGTTGGGACAGATTTTAAAATAGAACTTTTGTTTAAAGTCTCCATTATAACTTGTATTTCTTTCCAGCAAAATGTCAAGCCAAATGGAGGTAACAGTGAGGCGGTACCAAATAAGCCTTCAAAGCAAGACAGTCAGAATTCTCAGAATGACGGCATCATGCTTGTTCCGCAGAGAAGAAGTTTCGGAACAGGTTGCATGGTCTTCCAGTCATCAAATTTCATGCATGGTCAAACAGAGAAAACCCAGCTGCGTCCAGACAGGTAGGTACCTTAGCCCAGAGTTTGCTGCCATTGTTTGAAAATTAATTCGTAAAACAACAATTATTAGTCTGTCATGAAGGCAGATTGATCATTCTTGAGAAAATAAAATGTAAAATTGGTACTCTCTGACTTAGCTAAGGAGGAATTTTGTTTGAAATAATCAGAATTGCATTGTTCCACCTCAGATGATCAAACAACAGATAAAACGAAAAAGACTGGCTTTTTGATGCATTTGTCCATTTTCATGGCTCGCAGGACTGGGAAATACCTAAGATTTTTGTGAAGCCGTGGAAATCTTCATCATGCACACTGCCTAATTTATACCATAGGTGGTAGGTGTTGTAGCCACCTATGATGGGACAGAGTCGTATCCGGTTAGCGATAAAACGTGGACTCACCCATTCATCCCTTTGCACAGCCGCACAGCTAAAAATGCTTGTGCACAACCAAAAAAGACCCGTGAATGGCCAAAACCATATCTGAGCACAACGAAACTTGACCGACGTCTGACCTAACCTGATTCAGCCTTATCAGGAAGGTAAGGTTAGTGTCGGCCAGGCCGCCCCTAACCTAACCTAACCTAACTTAATCTAAACGAATGGTTATATACCCTAACCTACCCCACCCAACAAACCTAACGAATCATAGCAGAACATGACATCGGTGACCAGTGAATGGTCGGCCAATGTAGGCGAGTATTTTTTGGCTGTGTTTGGGTCGTTACTTGGCTGTGCATGGATTTGTGCAGGTCTTTTAGTTCTTTATATCCGTGCACAGGTGTGTTCATGTTTTTATCACTAACCTAGTTTTCCCCCCTCAACAGAGTTTGATTTGCGACCGACCATCATGCC
>JASGXE010012526.1:0-36991 GCA_030068105.1 Sinentomon sp. SZTP_YWyxl
CTACTTCAATGGAAAAAATGAGCTCTCAACATCGGATTAGAGTTAGGTAGGTACCTAATCCGGAGTTGATGTCTCCACAGTAGAAGGACCTTGCACAGTAAAAGTTAGTTATTACGTAATTTGTTGCACAAACCTCACTTTGAAGGTGCGCACATTTATTTCAAGCCTCATCTCCATGTGAAGATTAATTGGAGCAAAGATATTAAAAATTGCCGTAAATCAAAAATAATAGGCATGTTGCAAAGGCGATATTTGCAGTGATATTTGCAGACTTTTCCATCGCCAGCGCATGGCATGATAAAAACTTAGGTACCCTACCCAAAATGTAATATTGCACCGCAGTCCCCAACTGCACGTAGTTCAAGAAACACTTTTAGATCAATGTTAGTCATTTTTCAACAACCAAATGGCAAACAGGTGGAGATCTATCAGCAAAAAATTAATCCGAGGACAAACACTAGACTAGATTAAAAAGTAAGTAATGATAAATTGTCGAACTGTTTTCTCCAATAGAAAAAAAAAAACAAGAATCGAATAGAGAATCGCAAACTGCTTACCATGTCATCTGGTCCTTCACATGAGTGTCGATAAGACAACCCCTGGTAGAAATGGAAAAGGAAGAAATTTGCATGTAGGTATCTATTTGGAGTTTGAGAGGGAAATTTATTTAAACCAAAGAAGCCATGCCGGTTGATCATCTTTTATCCATAAAAAGGTGATGGCTGCAATAGTCTTAGTGAGCCTATGTGTCAAGCAGAACTGATATCAGGGGGAGGTACCTACCTATTGTGCAGGGAAACCGGAAAAGCCAATTTAATAACGGCCAGATAACTTATAATGAATCAGATAATGAGGTTAAGGCCACAGTGATCATAAAATGAGCCAATTAAAAATAAGGTGCCTAGTCGGAGGAATACATGCCATGATAAGGCTTCTATTATGGTTGAGGATGACCTAACTGCATGAATGCAGAATATGGTAAGCTAAACGGCGCCTGTCCCCAATTGTCAGTCTAGGTAGGAACTTGCCAGTGCTGTCACTACTGCACTGGCCAAGCTACCAGAAATGACATATTTCCCTGGGGAAGCATAGTGTCCTATATCTGGTCTTATCATAAAAATGCTGCCCACTCTGAC
The DNA here is from genome assembly GCA_030068105.1 of Sinentomon sp. SZTP_YWyxl. NCBI lineage: Eukaryota > Metazoa > Arthropoda > Protura > Sinentomata > Sinentomidae > Sinentomon > Sinentomon sp. SZTP_YWyxl. The sequence goes on from JASGXE010012526.1 coordinate 1,137, forward strand.
ACAGTTGCACTGTCTAAAAAAAGATGGGCTTCAATGTTAAAAGGTAGAGATGATTTTCTTGCTGTCAGTACCTATCTCAGTGGATGAATAAATTGGTAAAACTGCATTGGGAGTGGCATTTGTTCCCACTGCAGAGCTTCTTCAGGCCCCATTTGTTATCATTGGTTATTTTGTAAGTGTGATAGCTGTTGCTGTGAGCAGTGTAACTGTTTACGACAGGAAAGAATACAGGAACATGTCATGTAACCCACTGTGCAAATCATAAACTATGGAACATGACAAATGAACATACCTCAGGCACTAATTTATTTAACATCATCTCCATATCATCCCTGAAATAAAAAAGGAAATTCAAACTCATTTCGAAATTCGATATTAGGAAATTGTGATAAATCCCTTCAATTTGCAACTTGGCGATTTCGAAACATCCTGAGAATCCCAGTGGGCCCTCACCTCACCTTATCCATAACTCTAAATTAATCGAGTACACGCAACCTAGGTGTTACCGACACAGGCACCCCAAGTGTTGATAACATCAACACTTGAGATGGTCCGATCAGGGAGGACACATGCCCTCTTTCCGACAAGGTGCATGCACAAGACCTCGATGTGAAAGAAGTGGATGTTCATTTTAAGAACCAAGATGCTTTGACGTCACTAACAAACTTTTGAAATTTTGCGTGCTCAATGATATGACAACTTGGATGCTTTTAGATGCCACTAAATAAGCACTAGTACATTTTATTTTATCTTGTTGGAAGGAGCTTGACGTCATGCACCGAAACAAAAGTCCATAATTCTCTAAACTTTTCAGGTCGTGGCGGAGAATTGCCAAATTGTGTCGTTTTTCCGGAGCATTTCAAGGCACCCCCCGTACCATTGAGATAATATGAGCATTGGTGCAAAACAAGAACTTTAAGCGTTGCTTATGCATCCTAGGTAAGTTTTTTCCTGCTTGCACCACACTTCAATAATTCGTAGTGCCAATGACTCTGTCGGAGCAGAACTAACTGATGTGGCAAAAAGCCATTGTAAAAAAATAATTTGAACAGCATGGTGATGTTAGGTCCGCCCATTGATATCGATCAATCGATTGATAGATTTTTGCTGGGTACCTAAGAAGAATGCAGACAGAAAACAACTGAGGAACAACTGTTTTTATAACAACTCTTTTTTACATACCAAGGAGGACAGCCAGTTGTTTAAGGGCTTTGTTCTATCCCCCTGTGGACCCTGCCATCAAATAGGTTTTTTTTTTACAAAAACGTAAAGATTTTCATTTCACCCTATCAGTTACAGGGTCATCCCCGGCCCCTAAGTTAGTGGTTATTCCGTAAAGTTTTGTGTTCTATTTGCATAAGATTAACCTTTTTTCAATTCTTTCCCTTTTTTTTGTGCTCGCATGTGCACTCATTGTCTAGGGATACCACTTCAACTATCTGTGTTCTATGGTGTTTGCCTTTCTTATCGAGCATCTTGGTACTCTACGGTGATTTATGCATTGGGTTTTGCTTGGCATCTACATTATGGCATCAACATCGGTTATTATCCTGCTTGCAATCAATGTATCTCAAATACGAGGTAAGGTTCTGACATTTATCAAACTACCAATTGGCTTCGAATGTGTCCTTAAATGTTGGCTTCGAATGTGTCCTTAAATGGTGAGTGTACATGCGTCACAAAGAATATTTGTGCACAAAAATGCATTCCTTGATTTAAATTTGAGTTAAATAAAAAAAGAAAAAAAAAATTCTTGCATCCATCGCTCATCCCCTTTCCTCATTTTGTCAAAGGTGACATCTCAATACACTGTGCCACAAGGTGTTCCAGAACAACACCAGATAATCCTCATGGCAACACAAATCAAAATTACGAGTGAAAAATGACTCCAACCCCCCAACGTGATTTTATGAGACTCCAAACCTCCCAAAATGGTCCCACTTAAGAGAACTGGGTCGAATTTTCAAAATCAAACAGAGAAACCAAATTTTAAGTTTATTGCTAAATGAAGGCTTGGCAAATTCTCACCAAGGTGATTATTGATGCTGCAACAATTCCATAAAAATGGACTTGCATGAGTGGGATTCCAAAATGAATTTTATGAGATAGGTATGAATGGTTTTGAAACTCGCAGAAGGCATGTTTATAGCTGGTGCTAGGTTTTGATGCTGGTCACTTCTGCCACAATGATGTGGCAATCATTGTGGCAGAAGTGACCAGCATCAAAACTTAATACCAGCTATGAGATAGGATAGCCTGCAGGGTGTTCCAGACCAGAACTACACAGCCAAATTTTCAGGAGATACCTACCTATTCCCAATGGCAACACTGAAACAGTGTGAAAAATGGCTCCGACCACCCAAAAAGTGGCACCATTTCAGGGAACGGGGGCGAATTCGACATAAGACTTGGCTCAAAAGGTTTGGCAAAAGGCTTGGCTCACTACCACACGTGAAGCTAAAAGATTCTCATGTGGTAGCGAAACCAGTCAAGTTTGGTTCATCTTCTTCAAAAGGATAGGGGTAATAATTTCATCATGGCATTGTTAACCCCATTCGTGATGCCTGTGCTTTAATTGTTGCAGCATCCGAGTTGTTTTCGGAAACTTCTGGATATTGCAATGGTTGATGTAAAATAACTCTCACCTCACAGTCGAGAAATACATTTAAAGATGGGCAGAAGACCATGCCACATGTCACACAAAAGGCCAAATTTAGAAATTTCTATTTGAATATTGGGTTTTGCAAGAAAAATCAGATTTCATAAACACGTTTTAGGCATGTCCTCTGCCTGGAACTGAATTTTCCATTGACACATTCATAATTTCAGCGAGGGTATCCTATTTATGTAGAGCATGTCAGAAATAGATAGTTTTTGGATGAGTGCACCTAGGTAGGTAGCAAAAAAACCTTGCACTTTACGAGGCCCTGGCCTGGCCTGGATTGTACCCCCAGATCTTTTTATCGTTCATGGACTATTTGATTTCTTATTATTTCAGGATTTGATGGTTGAGACTCTGTCTCCTACGTAATTTGCTCACTCAAATTTTCATTCTCATCCGCCCCTCGGTGGGTTGTCTTCATAGGTAATCCAGGCTGCCCAGCTGGGGCCATGTTTTTTTAATGAAATTCATGAACGGTACTTCCCATTTCATTGGAAACTGCAAAATGGGATCTTCCCTTTTCACACATCTGACAATGCTGAAATTTGCAGCAGCTCGGATGCATCACGAACAGGTAGAGATGTCTGGAAAACATGCGACATGTTTTAAGTAAAGTCGCACCCTGAAATACCAGGTAGGATACCTTGATACTGGGAAGCAGTGCGTAGCTAGGAATCGTGGGGCCCCTCCGCGAACTAGTTGTGCGGGGCCCTTAAAATTACGAGTGAAATTCTGTGAATAGCAAATGATATCCATCGAGCATGGTGTGACCTGGCTGGTGGTAATTCCGAGTCAGTTTGTGTCCCATTAGGTATCTGCCCAGATAGGTAATCTTTTGAAATTCATTGCTAGATCTGTTTTCTTTTTCTTTTTCTTTTTTTTTTCTCCACTTTTATTGAACATTTTTTGATCTGCACTGTGAAATCTCCATTTTCCCCAAGGCAGCTATCATAGGGTTAGGCAGGTGTGCTTTTCTTCCACCCCATTGCAGATATGTGCACGTTGGTTCATGATTTTTAGCAGCCTACCTTATGAATTCTATTCTTTTCTTTCCTTTCCAATGTTCATGGCATGTGAATTTTGCCTAGGGAAAATGAACCATACATACTCCAACTTCATTTCCTATTACATCTACATCTCATCGATTGCCTACTGGCTGTTGCCGTCATCTGTGGTCAATTTTGAGACTGAATTTCCTGCTGCTCAACCACTCCATTCGGGTTCGTTTTCATCAATTCTTGCTTGGTTTGGTGGCTACCTATTCTTTTAATCTCACTCCCATTGTTGTTTTTGTCTGCAACGAGGTCATTTTGTTGTCCAAACGTTTTTGGTTTTCCTGTGACGGGGTCGTTTTGCTGGCCAAACATTCGACTTGCGCTTTGCCTTTTCTCCTTCACTGCCATGGATTTGGCGTTTTGTGAGTACGAACTGGGGGGGGGGGGGGGGGGGGCAAAAAAAAAGAGCTGGAATTGCACCCTTCTTTTCCTGCATGCCAAATCCAAAGAACAATCAACATAGTATGCCACAAAGTGAAATGATAACGAATTTGTTAATCCAAAGAACAATCAACATGTATGCCACAAAGTGAAATGATAATGAATTTGTTGAGTGTTTATTCAACTGTTTCGGGGATGTCTCTTCTTCCCATTTTTGCAGAAGGGAAATGATTTAGCTTCGCAGATCACGTGTTCCCGACAGCGAGGTCGCTGATTAAGTCTGCCAAAAGGCAACAGGAGTCGATGATCTCAATCTCACAAAAAGTTTGCCTGGTTTTCCCTTTTGCTTGCTCTTTTGCACCTCATTTGTCATCAAAAATCATTTCGCCTGTTTCTGGTGCTGTTTTTCACGCCTGCGCGGGGCCCTTTCTGCTGTGGGCCCACCTGCACCACGGGCCCAGTCGCTTCGCCACTGTTGGGAAGGGATATTTGAATGGCAACAGAGAAATTAATTAGTTACTGCCACTGTTGGGAAGGGATATTTGAATGGCAACAGAGAAATTAATTAGTTATCAGTCACGGAGGGCTCGACCTGATTCTGATATTTCGTGCAGCGTTGCCAGCCGAAGCAATTAACCAGGCAGGTACAGACTGAATAAACCAAAATATTTATGCACTCACCGTACATCAGGATCCCAGCTTTCGTTAAGTGCTAAGCTTGCTGATGTATGAAGCACTGTAATTAGATGAAAAATGAATTCAAAACATTAATGTGAAGGCTCACATCATTAAGCGTCAGCAAGAAGGAAAGAGGCATGGCTCATTAAAAATGGCAATTTTCCGTCTGTTCAATAGCACAAAAGTAATTTTCTTCAACTTTCAGACAGCGCGAGTAACCAATTATTTTTTTAATCATTCAAGTGTTATTTTCATTTGAGATAGGGCTTAGTGTGTTTTCCAATCTGTTGTGGACAAAGGAGACAAAGAAGTTGTGCAGCAATTATCTACTTAGGTCAGCGACATAACTATGCCAGCGTGGGCACTTTGCAAGATTTCCCATGGAGGCCTCGCCCTAACCCTTGTCCACCTGCTCTTGCCAATCATTCAACGTAGGTAAGCAGGCAATGACCAAAGTACAGAAACAAGAAGTTTCTCACCATTGAAAATTGTGTTAAATCTCATATCTCTTTGGATAGCAAATGCCAGCTCAACACCACTGTGCAAAAGACAAAAAAGTAGGTAAATTGCACTTCCCATAATGCTTTTTAGGGTTTGTGCAATCTCAAATGATGGAGGATGCTTCATTGTGGAAGCATATTAGGGCCATGCCAAGAAAAAAATCAAAAAAGAAACACGAAATCACAACTTCCGACTTCAAATCTCGACTTTGAAATGAGAAATTTTGACAATGTACCTAATTTGAATTTCGACTTTTAAAACCCAAAATTTCAGTTTTTACACAAGAAAGTTCGACCTTTGAACTGTAAATTTCACTGTACAATTCGAAATTTTGACTGTGGAACCTGACACCGCATCAGCTAAACTCCAACTCCATATTTCGATTTTGCAACACCAAATTTCGATAAATAGGTAACTAAACTCGCAATAGGCCTAATTTCGTCTTTTGAACTCACAAAATATTCTGATTTTGCAATTTGAAATTTTGAGTTTTTAAATTTCTTTGTCTGAGCAAAGAATTTCGTTTTGAATGTGACACCAGAAACATGGCTTTTGGATGCGCAGGGCTTTTGCTCGGAAATAAAGCTGCAAACAAAGGCGATGGTGAAACCACTGACTTAAGTTCTTTTTACACCAATACGTGGGTACAGCCCAAAATTTTTATGGGGACCCCATCTCGTTGCCTCCAAATTGCTGTCATCTCTACTGAGGAGAGTCACTGCACTGAACTCATTGCTGTTCCTGCTGTAGATCTAGTCTTGAAAACAGCAGAGTTTTATGGGCTCCGTCTTCAGGAATGCAATAGGGCTCAGATGTTAAAAACCATTCAAGGAGTTGTTTAAAGAGTTTATCAATGTTCCTCAAGTTGAAAGCAGCTCAGAGAAGTTTGGCAGCGGTGAAATGATAAATGCAATAATTGTCTTTCAGATTCAAAGAACAGTTTTCTGGTATGGCGTTCCACGCAGGTGCCACATCTTTTTGTGGGGGCACAGCATACCAATGCAGCAAATTTTTCAATGCAGTTTGCACAATTTTGAAAATGCTGGTACGCTATGCTACTCGGGGCATTTAATTGTTCACTATAATTGGTGAGGCAAAAATTCGATATGTAGGTAACTGAAAACAGGTTTCGGTCCACAAATACATGTGTAACAAACTGGTAAAAATGCCAAAAGGAATACCTAAATAGCTTTGGGAAATTGGAAAAAATTTAATTGAGAGCGGAAGTTGTGAATTTGTAGGCCAAAATGAATAAAAATTGTGCGACAAAAGGAAATGCTTTTGTGAAAAAAAATGAGAAAATTAAAAAATTAGAGGAAACATAGGACAGGCCAAAAAATATATTAACTAGGAAATAAATAAATGTTGGATGCCGTGTGAATGCCTAGTCAGGTTAAATGCTGGAAAGGTCAGCTCGCTGAAAATTTCTGTCGATTTGGAAAGCAAGCATTTTGTCCTCCTCCAACTCTCTCCTCTAGCAAAGTTGGGTGTTCCAAATCCATTTCGCCTATCCTGCTGTTTCGATAACTGAAAAAAGTGTCTAAATCTGTCTAAACTTACTTTGGATATGGAGGAGGCCAACGGAAAATTGACCGAGTTCAGGAATTTGTTTCTGAACCTCTTCCGTTATGAGATGAACACCCCTATGTTGTGGTCGAAGATTTATCTTCTTCTGGAACCAGGCCGACCCCAGTTGGATACCTCGGCTGTTTCCTCCGGAAGAAGCCATCGAGGCCTCCCCGGAGCCAGGCTTCTTCACACATGTGTTGATGTGGTGGTGCGCTGAGTGCGCCAGGGCTGGTGATGGTAAATTTCACACTTCAAATAAGACAAAACAACCAAGTTGCTGCTGACAGCCAAGCAGAAGAACTGACCACGTCAAGGAATGGAATCTGTCACAAAGTTTTTGGTCATGTTTCCATTATGTGCAGGCGAATATAACAGAAGTCAGCATGACTGCACAGAACTCCATTTTGCCTGTCGGGCCTACTGTGCTGGATAAGAGAAAATAAAAATGTAATTTCATGTGATGGGTTCCTAAGTATTGTAGCAGGTAGAATTTATTGGGAATTGTGGGTACCTACCTAGGCTATATCACGTAAACCCGAAACAAAGGTCCAAGGTGGTGCCCGTAAATTACTAGGATACTTTACACAAACACTTTCTGCGACTTTGGGTCTTGCCACCCGCCCCAATTTCAAGGCCATCCATACTGCTTAAAACCACTTCCCAAATGTAACTCGAGTCCACTGTGGACACCACCTCGAGCATTTTGCCTGTGCCCACATTTTGGTGGATTCTGGTTCCTGAATGTGAAAAACACAACAAAATCAAATTGAGTGACACCCAAGCCTTCAGTATAAAATCAGACAAAAGACAGGTAAATTTCGAAAATTATTGCAAAATCCCATGAAAAGTATGAAAACAGACAAAGGAGCCGATACATTGGCTGGAAAATGTAGGCCCAGGTACCTAGATACCTATCAGTTTTAAATCGTGGTGGAAAAGGCATTTTTTGAGAAAAAGTGTAAAATAATAATTGTGTGAATGTAAGATTTAAATGCAAATTCAAATAAAGATGAGCGAAACGAAAGATGGAGGCGGCTGCCAACTGCAAAATTCCATGATTTGGCATTCGATAAAAAAATGAAAAGCTGCATTTTGAAATTAAGATTTGAAAAAATCACAATATAGGTAGGTACAGGGTGGGTCACAGTTTCCGAGAAAACGGCTGCATCTCAATAATTGCGGTGCAATGGAGGTTTTGGAGCCTGGTTCTCTTACGCTTCGTTTGGTTCCCTTGGGTTCTCCCAAATTGACATCCCTGCAACCTTTTTTTCTCGGGAAGGGTAGTTAGTTAGGGTTGTTTTCTATGCTGCGCATTATCTCCGGAACTGTGCTTCGGAGGTCCATGGTTTGAATTACAAAGTTGTTCATTTCCTTGACCTGAAGGCACCAGAAGTGATCCGACTCATCCCTTGGCTTCCGTTTTAAGGGTGGTTTTCTGCAGGAAGGGGTAGAGAGGTTGGAGGGGTGGTTTTTCAGTAGGCATGTGTTCTTTGTGTCTCGGGTGATGGGGCCTGAGACCTCAGTCTTCTTGCGATTCAGTGAAGCCACATTTGGGGGTGTCGAGGGGTGGTTATGGACAGGGTTGGGCATAGGGGGGTAGGGGGGGTTACCCCCCTGGCCTTCGGCCGAGGTTACCCCTCCCAGCCTTTTTCCTCCGGTACCGCCACAGTCGGTACCCAACCCACAAATTCCGACTGTGGCGGGAATCGAACCCACAACCTTCGGATTTGGAGTCAGACCAGCGAACCAACTGAGCCACTGTGACAGACTGACAAGACATTTGGTGTGATGCCTTCTTTTCGGCAACTGTTTCTTTCGAATGCGTCGTCTGCCAGACAAGACAAGACAAGACGTAAGGTATGATGCCTTCTTTTCGGCAAAAACCCACAACCTAAAATTTACTCTCGACTAAGAAGACAAAACATTTGAAAAAAAAAACATCTTTCACTCACTCACAAAACCCCAGCGCAACACAAAAATTACATACCTAACCACTATCTAGCCCAACTCAAACTTGAACCACACAGCAAAACATCAAAAATGCAAACAAGCCTGCTCCTTCACAAACATGTTCAAAGCTCCTCTTGCCCTGGAATCTAAGATAAGTTAAAGTTAGGCCTACCTACCTACCTAAAGACAAAAATGAATGAAAACGAAACAGAAAAACTTAGCTTTGAATTTTGGCTAAATCCTTCATCATTTGCACAGCGTCAGATCAACCATCTCCCGGGCTAGGCACCATCACCACACCTCCCCCGTCATCCACTCAGTGCCACCTCCCGAGCTCGTCAGACATCCCTCACCACAGTTGTTCGTCTAGGTAACTGTTCACCTTCACATTCGTCAATAATCTACACCTCCTTCGTCCTTCATTCCGTGTCCTCTCCTGAGTTCGTCAGACATCCCTTCCCACAATTCATCCAACTGCTCACCTTGAGATTCGTTAATAATCTAAAACAGGAGAAAAAAAAGAAAGATAAAAAAAGGATGAAGGAAGGAAGCAAAGCAACTTCAAAAGAGGCAGCTTATAAAAAAGAATAAAAAGAAAAGAAATAAAGATGACAAAGAAATACAAGAAAGAAATAAGAGATGCAAAAAAGTGAAGTAAATGAAATAAGATGAGAACTTCCCCTTTCCAGTGCACAACAACGGGGGAATGGTTCGCCTTGTGTCAGTCACGCGGCGAGAGCGCTGTCCGGCATAAGCTCGGTTAACTAGCGCAGGGAATCACGGAAGCACCAGCGGCGTTCGCCAGCAGTACGCACACTCCCTCTTCCCAGCTGCGTGAAAAAGGTTTTGCACTGACCACGCAGTGGGGGGCCGCCAACATGGGCCGCCGTCTCCGGGCAGGTTCCCGGCTTAGGTCTGGGCGTGGGTCCCCGACCCTTTCCCAAACCTCATGTATATCAACCCCGTGGCAATGCACCAGATCGGTTCCGGAAAAAAAATAGATACGAGAAAAAAACAAAAATCTCCAACCACCCTCACTCCTGGGCAGCAGAAACCTTTCCCTTCCACTTCACAAGATATTGCTTCGCATGTTCCACCCACTGGTCTGATTCCTTCTCCCTCCCTATTCCCAGTCGCTCTCGAACAAGCACCCATTCCTGCTCTTTGTGAACACCCCTGTCCACATCCATCCACCCAGAGAAACGTCTCTCTTCAATCATTGACTTGCACCACAGGAATATGTGGCACAAGTCTTCCGACTCTAATTTCTAATTCTAATTTCTAATTTTATTGTTATCCTCAATGAAGTAATAGAAAATTCCCATAGTGACAAATTTTAATCATCAGGTTGTTACCAAGAAAGAAAAAAAAAAAAGACAAAAAAAAACAACAAGTCCATCCAGACATTGACACTTACCAGGATAGAAGTTGGAATATCACCATTCATAATTGTAGATCAGCAAATGCATCATTCAACGATGATAGAAGGGCCGCATTGGCAGCAGATGAGTGCACCATTCATCAGCGCAGCACCAAATGATCATGTTTGTCAAATTGTTCAAATGATGTGACCGATAAAGCTCGGTTTTAAGTCATAACAGCAACAGAACAGATATTTCTGACCCTAAGGTGAAAAATTCCAGCCCCACCAAGGAAAGTGGTATGCCGGGATGGAAGAAAAAAAAGGAGACAATGTTAGTGAGGAAAAAAAAAATTCCTTTCTTCCACAATGCAAAAATGCCAAAAATATGCATAAAAAAGGCTAACCTAAGGTACCTGACATTTAAAGGTGAAAAACTAGGACCTATGGTTGGGGAAAATGAGGACCAGGAAGAGGAAAAGGTGGGAAATAGCAATGCTAGGGGATACCCACCCAAATACAAAATTGGTCGAGTGTTATTGGGAGGATTTCACCAAGCTGCAAGTTACCTTTCGTGGGAATATGGTTGCCTTTCGATCAAAAAAATGAATTCAATATAAATTCTGTTTCCAGAGTTAGTAGATAACTCAGTAATGACCGTTTAAAAAGATGAAAAGAATTCAAGGTTTTCAAATCACTGGGCAACTTGTTCCATACATAGGGTAGTTTGCAGTTTAGAGACATTTTACCATAATTCGTCCCAGCAAAGGGTATCTGAAGTTCCTTAGAGGCTATGGATCTTGTGGGAATGGAATGGCAAACATAGGAAAAATGAATACCCTGAATTTTGTATTTCTCATGCAAAATGTTCCAAGCAAAAAGTGCAAGACGATAAATAACTAGATGATACAATGGAAGAATGGTCCATTCTCGAAAAAGGGGCAAGGATGACTGATATTTGGTAGCACCTGCTATGATTCTAACAAATGATTTCTGCCGAACCAAAAGGGGATGTAACTTTGATTTATAAGTATTACCCCACACCTCTAAACCGTATATCAGTCGGGAATTGATAAAGGCGTAGTACATTTGTCTCAAGAATTTTTGTGGTATCAAAGCGGATGCCTTCACAAAAACATAATACAAGAAATTGAGGGACCTTTGAACGTGAGAAATATGCTGACTCCAGGACATGTGACAGTCCAGAAAAATGCCCAAGAATTTCACAACATTCGTGGGGTGAATAATAATGTTGCCTAATTTCAGGCCATCACAAGGGGGCATTTGTTTATGGGTTGTTTTGAAAACAATTAGCTTAGTCTTTTCTTTATTCAATTTCAGACGGTTGGCATTTAGCCATTCTGAAGCCATATCAAGATCTTGTTGCATAAGCCTCATCCCAAGCTCCAAGTTATCGGAATCAGAAAAAAGACTACTGTCATCTGCATAAAGGACTAAATTGGAATGACACTGAATATTAAAGAAATCATTGACATAATGATAAAGAACAAAGGTCCAAGAACTGATCCCTGTGGAACGCCCTTGGTAAGATGAAGCGGTGATGACACATCATCATTTACTTTGACGACCTGTGACCTCAGACTTAAGTAACTGGCAATCAGTTGATGGGGGAGACCTCTAATCCCATAAAAATTGAGCTTTTTCAGAAGTAAGCCGTGATCAACCATGTCAAAAGCTTTTGAAAGGTCTAAAAAAAGGCCAAACACAAACTGTCCTGTACCAATTTTACTAAGGATACTGTTGACCACCATTGCAAGAGCCTGAGCTGTCGAAAAACCATGACGGAATCCAAACTGCTGTGAATTTAACAGATGAAAATTATCAAGGAATTTGTAAAGTCGCTGGTGCATTAATTTTTCAATAATTTTACTCAGACAAGAAAGAATGGCTATAGGCCTATAATTTGCAACCTCAGTGTCATCACCTCCTTTCAAAATTGGGGTAATCAATGCAGTTTTAAAAACACTGGGGTAGATGCCAGTGGAGAATATCAGGTTAGCTAAATGAGCCATAGGTGCAGCAATATATGGAGTGGCCAATTTTAAATCCAGGGAGACAAGCCCTTAGCCCATGGATGTCAGGAGAGGAGCTGTTGGATAGCCAGGAGATAAGACCTTTAACCTCGCTACATGTGACTGGAGCTAAGCTAAATGAATTCTGTGGTGCATTTCGCATGTAAGAACAGGGATCAGCTCGAGGAATAGAGGCATCAACAATAAAATCCACAGCTTTGTTTACAAAATAATCATTGAAACAGGCTCTGCCCCACAGAGCCTGCATTCCTCCTTCCCATCCACCCAACGCAACCGTCTCGCAGTTTCTAGAGCACCCACCCTGGCCCGAAACAACAAGTCGCTGCCAAACGAACCATCATATATTCCATCCCAACTCATTTGATCCTTTGCAGAATACCCAGTCAGTGAGCTTTTTTGTGACACTTCCCTTCTCCACCGATGCCACTGCTCCTGTTCAATCTCTCTCCTTTCTCTGCGTACACAATCTTTCTCGGATTCCAGATCCATGTACCTGCCCCACCCTAATGTACCCTTCCACCTTTCAATTTGACGAATCCGTTTTTGCCATGACGTTCCACTGCTCATTGCCTGCACATACATGAAAACCTTCTTAGCAAACCGGTCCCGATTCATGTATTGCAGCCTTGCCAAGTATCCAATCTTAGCTCTAGCTTCTCTGACCTCAAAACTTGCACATGCCCACTCTCCATCCAACCCAGCTTGAGCTACCAGCCTATTTCCTCCCATGGCCCTCAAACCAACATCTCTCTGGACACTGTTCAAAAGGCCTTCAACCCCCGCTCCCAAACATAATACCTCCTGACCATATGTCAGAGCTGGCACCACAGCACCTTTCCACATCCATCTCATCATTTCTGGACGACACAATGCCCACTTACCCATACTTTTCGTCATTCCACCTAACCTCCTTGCCTTTGCCCTAAGCCCTTGCTTGAATGTTGCAAGATAATCCTCTGTGTCTGAAAGCTCCACGCCCAGGTATTTATAGCATCCCACCCTCTCAATATCCCAATCCCCAACAACCAGGCCACCCGTGCCCTCCCAATTCCCGGAGAAATTCACAACCTTTGTTTTTTCTTCGCTAAACAACCATTCCTTATCAGCTCCAAATCTGAATGTCTCACTCATTAGGATCCTCATATCAGCCTCCTTTTCACCCAGCAACACAATATCATCAGCCAGAAACAAACCAGAGAGTGTGAAGGACTCGCCATGCCCCCCTCTGGACCAATCCCATAACTTGAAACCGTACTTCCCCCCAAGTCTATCGATGCGTTCCTCCAACTCCCCCAACACCAAGATAAAGAGCAGTGGTGACATTGGACAGCCTTGGTGAAGCCCTGACTTGCATTCCACCCCACTGAGCACGATATTCCCCCAATGAAAATCATATATACTACCTCTGTACAAAGCCTGAATGATTTCTACAAACATGTCACACACTCCCACTGACCTCAGCCTCATCCAGATATCCTGCCACCTCACTCTGTCATATGCGCCCTTGATTTTTTTTTTTTTACTGGGGACGGAGTCCCCCCGCCGTCGCATTCGTAGGACAAAATGTCCAGAGTCATTTTTAAAAGTAAAAAAAAGACCGATGCCGAGGAAAGGCGCACAAAACATCCAGTGCTTCAAAGCACGATGTCAACAAATAAGGTCATGTTTCATTTTGTCAGAAAGGGAGTGAATATGATTAATTGGTGTCAACCTCTCCATTATGGCATTGGAAAATTCAATTTTCGCCGGAAAAAGATTAAAGGTAGATAGGTAGGCGAATCAAGTTATTGGATAACACGACAAGTGGCATGCAAAACAAGTCAAAAAACGGAACAAAACGAATGGAATAAAAGAATGGAAACAAAACGAACCTTGGCAACAGTTCACATCTTGCAAAATTTATGCAGTGGCAGGGTCCCGAAAAGTTCAAAATGAGCAGGCTCCGAGCAGGTGTCAAATATTGTCAAGAACAAAATTCAGTGGCCGAGCCAAATTCCAACATGGTCAAATAGTGCAGGTAAACCAGAATGCATGTACCCTAACAGTGATTTCAGTAAAAAATGAAGAAGAAAAAAAGGGGGGAGCGAATAAGTAAATTGCAAAAAATCCCTCTCTAAACCTACAACATGCTTAACTTAGATGGGGGGGTAAGGTCAGCAAAAATCTGGGCTGATCGGTGAAGCAACTACCTACCTACATCTGAATTAAGTTCTCCAATTTCGCCCGAACAACTATATGGAATTTTTCCTCGGGAAAGTGGAGAACATCTTCTGGGAGGCAAAGCTGATTCCACAGAAAAATGCTGCGGTGGAAAAATGAATGCCTGTCAATGTTTTTCAACAGCATGGGTGGAACAAATGACAGGAACTTGCTTGCCCTGGTGGGGTTGTTGTTCTGTGTGAGAATCCATGGTCCGTCACCCCATCCACCATGTTTTAGGATACAGTGCCTAAACATTGCGAGACTATGCAAAATTCTTCGCTTCTCAAGTGAATCCCAACCAAGGTCATTTAATAGGGACGTAACACTTGCGTCAAAGCAAAAGTTACCGGAAACAAATCTTGCGGCCCTTCGCTGCACAGCCTCGATTGCATCAACATAGCATTTTTGAAAAGGTGACCAAGATGTGGTAGAATACTCCAACAAAGACCTGACAGTAGAGAAGTACAAAATAGTTTTAACTTTTCTTGAAGCATAGCTGTAGTTCCTAATAAGGAACTTCAGTTGGTTTGATGCTCTTTGCACAATATTTCTAATGTGTGGCACCCAACTCAATTCAGAATTAAATAGGAGTCCCAAATACTTGATAGTATCCGGCCTGTCCAGGGTCCTAGGTCCTACCTTGTAATCGTACAAAGCAGGTGATCTGGAGGTTGAAAAGGACATGACAGACGTTTTCGAGGCATTTATACCCATGCAGTTGGTATTGCACCACTCCGAAATGGAGTCAACATCAGTCTGGAGCGTGATGAAGTCCTCCGTGGAAGACACAGCTCTATATATGACTATGTCATCCACGAAGAGTCTGATACAAGACTTCACCACAGAAGCAATGTCGTTAATAAGTATAGATAAGGAAAAGTAAGGGGCCGCACACAGACCCTTGTGGGATGCCACTTGTTACAGGGAGAATATCAGACATCTCCCCATTTAGTAAAACCCTAAAATGGCGATCAGTAACAAAATTTGAGATCCACAAGAACAAATTTTCAGGGATTCTCAGTGAAGCTAATTTCTTGAGAAGAATAGAGATAGAGACGCGATCAAAGGCTTTAGTCATATCTATAAATACAGCATCAATTTGCATAGACTTCCCCAATGCCACTGAGATCTCATGGATAAAGCCAGTTAGCTGACTTTCACAAGAATATTTTGATCGAAAGCCATGTTGGCCATGGAAGAAAAAGTTTTGACCCTCAAGCAGGCGGTACAGGTAGCCAGCAACAATTTTCTCCATCAACTTTGCACAAGAGCTTATTAGGCTAATGGGCCTAAATGACTCTATAGACATTGCCAAACCTCCTTTAGGAAGTGGCTTAACTATGCTCTGCTTCCAGTCGACCGGGATAAAGTTTGTGGCTAATGATAGAGAAAATAATATCATCAGATATTTTGAAAACACATCCCCATGGTTCTTTAAAAATACCATAGGTATGTGGTCAATGAGATCAAAAGAGGAGTTGTTACAGGATTTTATTGCATAAAGCACAGAGCCATCAGGCAACAAATCAGCATCCCTCATGAAATTTGAGGGGTGCTGATTGCACGTTGATGCCAGATCAGGAACGGAAGCAGCACTCATATTTTTACTAACTTTTAGAGCAAAGGAAGTCGGATCATTTGCCCCTGCACCGCTGACCATGGTCACCGGTGCAGAGGATTTGCTGCGATGAAATCTCCAAAATTGTTTTGTGGAGATAACATCATTCACAGCCAAGGCTTGAACAAATTTTCTCTCTTTGGAGTGCAGCTCCTGCTGATAGTCCCGTAAGGCAGAAGCATACTGGGAAAGTACGCCTGCCTCAGAAGAACATTGTTGGAAAAGCTGTTGGAGATGCAAATACTTTTTACGGAGGTCAGGCGTAAACCACAATGGGAAGGTAAAGCCGGAACAATTAATTACCCTTTTCTTTGGGACAAATTTTTCAATCACAAAGCAGCACAGGGTTTTAAATTCATCCCAAAGCTCATCTAAACTGCTACCAGCAACTCCAAAATCCAGCAGCGCAAAGTTCAGAAACCTGTCCACAGCGTCTTTGTCGTAGGCATTAAAATTTAACCCTATGCCATCTGTAACTGGGGTGGAAGGTAAAGAAGGCGGGGAAGCACAGTCAACTGAAAAATCGGCGAAGATCATCAAATGGTCACTGAGACCTGACAAGGGATGTATATCCCGAAGTTCAGATTTTGGGCAGTGAAATATCAAGTCAATTGTGGACCCCCCACCATCAGGGATAAGGGGATCCCTTGGCCGGGTAATAAAATCGACCACTTGCTTAAGAGAAAGCCTATCGACTAGCCTTTGTAGCCCATCAGGGAGGAGCTCTGTATCCGAAGCTGGGGCATTGATATTGAAATCGCCCAACAGGAACACTGGCAGATTACAACCAGGATGGGCATGCATCAAAGGAAGAATAGAGTTCAGGATTTCAGAGGAAATCCCAGTGAAGCAATCGAGGGAAAGATTAGGTGGTCTATACAGCATTATGATAATGGTTGGAGGGAATGATGATTCCAAAGCTATTATGATTAATTCATAAACCCTGCTGCTGTGGATGAGCACCGGCCGGAGATAACGACGCACGCCAAGGAGGACACCCCCACCAAGCCTGGACCGATCCCTGCGGAACACAGCATAACTGCTTGGGAGAATATAAACCTCGGAGCATGACTCATCCAGCTAGGTCTCAGCAACAGCAATACAGTCCAAATTAGCGGAATCAAACATTGGATGAAGAGCCCGACGTTTGGGAAGCAAACTTCGGATATTGAGCAGCAATATAGTCAATTTGAATCTTAATCGACTGAAAGAATTGTCGACCTCAGGAGAAGGTGTATGTGTCGGGGAGAAAAATGGCAAGCTTAAGCCCAAACCATGGGTTAAGCTAAAAAAGAATTGATTGATTGCACTAATCCAGCAGCCACCTTGGAAGCACCACTTTTGGAATAGTGCAATCCATCAGTGCAATCCATCAGTGCAATAGTGCAATTGATGTCAGCAAACACAGCCCTCAAGTCCCGTTTTTCAATTCGTGCACACTCAATCACTTGAGAAATAATGAACAGATTATCACACACCTGTCGGCCCTTTCGAAATCCTTGCTGCATTTCACCCAAGCATCCTGCTGACTCCAGCCAACATTCCAATCTCGCAGTCAAAATACCAACAAACAACTTGTATTCCTGGCTGGTGACTGCAACAGGACGATAACTCCCAATAGAACCCTTATCTTTTCCACCTCCTTTATAAACCATATTAACTCTGACTTTCTTCCACTCATCTGGAACTCTCTGCCGCTGCAGTAGGATGTCATTAAACTCTGCCTGAAGCCTCTCCTTACTCCGAGTCCCCAGGCACTTCAGACCTTCTGCCAACACACCATCTTCCCCAGAAGCCTTTCCCACACTAAGTTTCGCAAGCCCCCTACCCAATTCTTCCATGCAGATTATGTTCACCAAACTTGAAGAATCCAAATTGTCCAGCCCCATCTTCACTGGCCCATTTCTCCAGGAATCTTCACATCCCCCCATTTTGGCCGGGCCCCAAATTTCATTTACATATTCCTGCAATGCCGCCAACATAGTCATCTGTACTCCCTCACAGTCTTCAACCCTTCTCTGGTCTTGACCATTGCCCTCCACAAGACCTCTCCACCGCTGTATACATGCCCAAATTCGTCTTCCTCCAGACCGTCCTTCAATTTTTAGCTCCCGTTCTCGTTCGGCCAAGCGTTCACGTAGTTTTTTCCTTTTTAACACTTTCACTCTTTCTCTACACGCGTCCAGATTTGCCCGCCGCCAGCCATTCTCTACACGTCGACATTCCCTGCTGGCTCTTTGCCTCTCCCTAACCGCTTCCCTAATTTCATCATCCCACCAATCCCTGTCTCTCCAGCCTGCATCTACCGGGTGTTCAGTTCCGGCTGCCATTTTCTGAGGAATTTGATTTGCCCAAACATCCACCATCTGTTCATGACCATCCACCTCATCATTCTCTTCGAAAACAGCTTCTACCTTCTCAGCCCACCTTATTGCCTCTTCCTTTCTCCTCAGCTGATTCCACCCCACTTCCTCATGGCACTTTCTCCTCTGTCGTGCCCAGTTTCTTTCGCCAGACAAGACAAGACAAGACGAAAGGTGTGATGCCTTCTTTTCGGCGCCAGTTTCTTTCGAATGCGTCGTCTGCCAGCGCTGCGCTCTGCCCCGAAAACTTGCCGAAAGGCGAAAACAAAACGCAAAATTGTTGAAAACATTTTGCGTTTTTTATTTTCACGGACCAAAAGCGAATTTATTCGGTGTTGCGGTGAGTTTGGGAACTGGCGTTCGTTGAACAATATTCCATTGAATAATACGGAAAAAAAATTTTCATTGGAATGTCCCACTGCCAATGACAACGTGAAGTAAATTCCCCAACAAAATAGTCCAATTAGTTTAATAAGTTCTTCGGCAAAGGTAATGGAGAAAATAGTTGCAGGTTACCTGTATCGTCTTATCGAGGGTCGAAATTACTTTTTCCATGGTCAGCATGGGTTTCGGTCAAAACATTCCTGCAAAACCCAGCTCACGGGTTTCGTTCATGAAATTTCCGTTGCTCTGGGAATGTCCATGCAAGTCGATGCAATTTTTTATAGACCTTGTTAAAGCTTTTGACAGGGTATTATTCCCATTCTTTGTAAGAAACTTGCATGTTTGAACATCCCTGAAAATCTTTTTTTGTGGATTTCCAACTTTATCACTGACAGGCATTTCCAGGTGCTTGTCAATGATAATTTGTCGAGCCCTTTTTCTGTTACCAGTGGTATTCCTCAGGGCTCTGTGTGTGGTCCTCTGCTATTTCTCATTTACATCAATGATTTGACATGCTCAGTCACATCCAGAGTCAGACTCTTTGCGGATGACATCGTTGTGTACCGGAGGTTGTCCTCTGATGATGACCCTGCACTCTTACAGCGGGATGTTGATTTCATTGCTGTCTGGTGCACTGAAAACTGCATGGATATAAACGCCTCAAAGACCTCAGTCATGTCATTTTCCACTTCCGCATCACCCGTCGTTCATGAATATAAAGTTGGGCATACTGCTCTTAACAGGCCTCAAGTTATTAAATATTTGAGACTGTTGTTTAACTGTCAGCTGAGTTGGGCACCTCATATCCATAATTTGGTGAAGAGGGCTTCGAACCAATTGAAGTTTCTCATAAGAAATTATGGATATGCATCAAAACGTGTAAAATCCATCCTGTACTTCTCAACTGTCAGGTCCATATTGGAATATTCCACTACTTCCTGGGCTCCATTTCAGAGGTGTCACATTGATGCACTTGAGGCTGTGCAGAGGAGAGCCGCAAGATTTGTCTCGGGTAATTTTTCCTTTGATGTGAGTGTTACTTCCCTCTTAAATGATCTTGGTTGGGAAACACTTGAGCGACGTCGAGTTGTGCATGGTCTCTCTTTTTAGGCAATGCATAACCAAATGGGGGGGTTGGGGTGATGGACCGTGGGACTTCAGTCTTAACACACTCCCCACCAGAGCAGGTGGTTTTTTGTCTTTTGTCCCTCCTCAAACTTTTAAAAATGTGGACAGACATGTATTTTTTACACGATACATCTTTGGGTGGAATAGGCGGCATCTTCTTCCAGAGGTTCTGGACATGTCTGAGAACCAATTTATCCAGGCAATACGAACTAGGCTAGATTCCTTGTTAATTAATTAGGCCCATTGCGTAGTTCCTTCAGTTTTCTAATTGGCTTCCCCCCTTCTTTCTCCTCATAAAATTAATTCAAGGGACTTTTTTATATTTTTTTTGTCTTGCAACAATAATTCATCTGGAGTACTTGTCACTGGTCCTATCACGTGTCACCTATTTTACCATGGAGCAACTGACATTTGACAAGGTATGACCGCATTTTTGTTATCATTTGACTGTATTTTTGTTGTCCCGTTCATATTTGTTTTAACGGCCGGCACTTCAAATTCAAATTTGCCTCTTCGGCACAAAAATGACATGCCACCTTTATGGGGCCTATTTATTTTAATTGAGTCAATTGTGAACATTTTGGGTACGCCATGCATCATTCATCTAAAAACTGGCGTTTTATCCTCTGCACTATCGGAATGTGATGCAATTGGCCAAAATGGCTGTTGACTGCAAGACTGCATTGGTGTTGACATGCACCACAAATTTGTTTGCATCTCCCCGACGGCATTGGTTGTTTTTTTTTAATTCTTGACACTGGACTTTGTCCTACGGTGGCGTCGGCGGGGGGACTCCGTCCCCAGTAAAAAAATTAATTAAACAACAGATTCATTTTGTTTTATTTTTCATCTCCATAAATGTCGGAATCTCTTCATTGCCAGGCCACAGCACACTATCCACCAAAAAACCATCAGCAGTAAAATAAAAAGCATATTTCTTTTTTTAAAACATTTTTTAAAACATTTTTTTTGTTTTTTGGTGCAGGCCACCCAACATTGGACAGGCCTGCAGTCAACTTCTTGCATACAGTCATTTTTTTGTGTCTCAAGGAGCCCGAGAGGCTGCTTTCGATTTTTGAAAGAGAGATCATCTGATGAAGATATGTGAGGCGGGATGTAATTAATCTTTCTTTTGCACCCATGTACCTATTATTCTCGCGCGATAACGTTGAATAATTGCAGTCTTTCCTCGGTCTAAACATAGATGTTTGGATTTTTTCAACTCTCACCACAGTTGCAATTTTCCATGAGACAGCTCTGTGGAAAAAAGCTCTCCCAAAAAGTGTGCATTTTTCGTACTTGGGCCCACTGACAGTAAGGAAAATGACCACGCGCTGTCTCATGAAACATTTACACCCGGATTTTTGCACGCGGAAATTTTACACCCGATTTTCGACCTTTTGTCGTCACTTGTCGATGCTTTTGTGGCTTTGCTCTATCCTGCCTTAACTGCAATTGGCGTCATTACAACTTGTGACTTTTATCGCTGTAATGTGAAATATGAGCTTCTACATTGTCCTCATTTGTTATTTACGTTGGCCGACGTGTCTTGCTGCCGAAAAGAGACTAAAACTGGAGCTGGATTGATTTCTTTTCGTTCGAAGCCCCCATGAGGGTCTTCGTTCGGGCCGAGGGGCTATGTGAGGCCTGGTGACAGGCTTTGGCACTCGCTTTTTACATATTTTACACGACAATCTCTTTGTGTTTTTTGAAACAAGTCAAGGCCGGAGTCTGATTGGTTTACTTGCGGTCTCGGGGCACCAGAGGGAGTTTTCGGGTCCGAGTTTGGGACCCACTCTGGGGCTGGCTGAAGTCGGATACAGGTGTTTATCACTCACTTTTTCCCACTGAAGTCTGCGGGATTTTTTGAAATGAGGTTTTTGAAGGCTGGCCCAGAGGGGGTGAATTCGGACCCAAGACATGGGCCCTCTGCGGAGTTGGCATCAGGCCCGACTCCCAGAAGTTCACTAATCGAATTTTGGGGGGTTCACCCCCAACCGCCCTGATTTGCGCCCATGAGTCTTTACTTGTTTATGATTTGCGACGAATTATTATTTTTGAGAGACACAATGGCAGCAGGCTAACTTCGTGCAGGCTTCGATTAGGGCCTAATTGCATGAGCCCATGAGGAAATGAATCAAAAACGTGTTCGCGGGGTGGCTTTCGGGAAAAGAGAAAAGAAACATTGGACAGCATTATTTTCAAGAATTAAATTTCCTTCACGTGGTTTTCGGGAAAAGAGAAAAAAAACGATGCGATATTGATGGGGTAAAGGACCAGCAAGTTCAGAGAGGAGGAAGGATGTCGCCGTCATTTAGGATGGAATGAATTTTGGGTCGAATGTTGTTTTGTTCGAATGACGTTTGGTCCGAAGGCCTCTTAGACCAAATTACCTTTGGATCGAATGTGTTAAGGTTCTAATGGTTTTTAGTCCGAATGCGTTATTTTGTTCGAATGTAATAATTTGGATCGTCGAATGGCATTTGGCTCGAATGGCTTTTTTGGTACGAATTGACTTTGGATCGAATGAGTTTTTGTTCAAATGGTTTTCAGTTCGAGGACGTTTTAGTTCGAATTGTTTTAGATCGAATGGTTTTTCGGATAAATTTTAGGTCGAATATTTTTTGCGCGAATGGCGTTTGGTCCGAACGGCGTTTGGTCCGAATGGCGTTTGGTCCGAATGGCGTTTGGTCCGAATGGCGTTTGGTCCGAATGGCTTTTTGTCCGAATTGCCTTCGGATCGAATGTGCTTTAGTTGGAACAGTTTTTTTTTCGTTCGAATGTTATTTGCGGGTCGAATGAATTCTGAGTCGATGTTCGGCGTTTTGTTCGGCGTTTTGAACGGCGGCGTTTTGAACTGCGGCGTTTTGAACGGCGTTTCTTTTGATCCGAACTGCCTTTGGATCGAGGTTTTTTGTCCGAATGCATTTCAGTTCGAACGGCATTCTGAATTTGTCTTCGAAGGGATTTTCCAAACTGAGATCCTGCAACCGATTCTCTGAAGACTGCAGACCACAATAAATCCTGGATGGTTGAATGTTGGCATTCAATTACATTGGTTCGACGATTGCTCGTCTGACTAATGGTTGTAAAAGTAGCGGCGCGCGCCGGCAGCCTATCAGTCAACTCTCAAAACAGCCTGTACGAGAGTTCACCAGTTGACAACTGACACGATCTTCCTTTCTGTACGTCTGAAAATGAACAAAAGAAAAAATGGCCTTCTCGGTTTGGATTTCATTCCAGGTATTTTTGGCATAAACTGCATTTTCACAAACAGAGACTTTACAGTGTATTTCGCAAATCTTGTTAACGGGGACTTCTTCTCTGCACTTCTTTTTCCACGGTGAGGAGAAAGAAAGAGTGGAGGTCTTTTTCCGCGAGGATTTGGGGAATGTCCCATTTTAGACGACGGTAGATTTGTGTTAGCACACTGCTGTAAAAACAACATTTACTCGGTCATACACTGCATTCGCCGTGCAAATGGATTTGGTATCGTTTTCATGAGGGCCATTCACTTCTGCATTCTTTCTCCTGCCTATACGATGGCGAGAGATTTCCGAGATGTAAAACTTGAAACAGTTTTGTTTTCCAGAGACCTCCCGAACCAGATGTAGGCCTAAAGCAGCTCCCTCTCACCACAGATTACATTACCTCTGTGCAGCATGGGCGTGTCGGTTCATTCATCCGGGTGTGACTAAAACGCTGAACCTGCTTGTCCTGCTTGTCTTGCTTGTCCTGCTGGAAACCTGCTTGTCCTGCTGGTAATGGTCAAATAGGTTAGGTTATTTAGATAAGGTTATCCTAACCTAAACAAACCTCACCTAACCATAACCTAACCCTAACCTGGCCATTACCAGCAGGACAAGCACGACAAGCAGGACAAGCAGGTTCAGCGTTTTAGTCACTTCCCATTCATCCCTCAAAGAGACAACCAGCAGGACTGTACCATATGCTTGTGAAACACACTGTGTCGGTAAATCATGGGAAGTTGGCAACTGATTTCACGTGACGACCGATGAAATAAAGAAAAAAATAAATAAGGGATCGCAACAAAAGCGCGGGAACGTCTGGCAATCTTGAACCGCAACTGTTGTAAGTACACACATTTGCTGATTTTTCGTCCATAGCAGGCTATTCTCTAAAATAGCTTTTTGTGAGCTCTGTCCAGGACGCAAAACCCCCTTTTCGGATCCATTTCAGCCCCATTTTTGCAAACCTTTCGCGGATGATTGACGTGTTAAGACAGGATACAATTGAGATTTTCCGGCGCAACGAAAAGCGTTGAATTTTTTTTACATTACAGGAGGATGAAATGGTGTTGGGTGGCTCCGAAAATAATGGCTTTGCAAATTGCGTCGAGTGCTCACTTGCGGCTAGGTTTGGTATATGTTTGCAAATTGGAAATAACCCGCCAAATAAATTGCTGATTCCTTTTTCAAGTGCCTAGATGTGTACCCGGTTGTGAACCCGGATGTTTACCCGGATTTGACCGGAATGTAAATCTGCCCTCAAAAAGCACACAATCCAGATGTCAACCCGGATGTGACCTGAATTCAGCCCCTTAAGTATATGCATATAACCCGGATGTGACGTCATCGATGTTGTCAACCGACTGTTTCGCACTCCGGAGATTATATTTTTCGAACAAATGCGGTTCCTGTTTTTCAATTACAGAGTTGTGCACCAATTTGAGTTCTTGTTTGTTTGTTTTTGTTCAGTATTTTTTTTTTTGTTTTTTTTTTGTTTTTTTTTGTTTATTTTTTTACATATTTTTTTTTTTTATTTATTTAGGGTACTGCCACAAACAGTTCTGGTGGTATTGGGCAAGCGCGCGATGTCAATCACGCTGTCAAAGGCAAAAGTCAGGAAAAATGTAAAAAAAACAGTCACATAAATTTGCCAATTCATACTCACGGCACGATTTGTGTTCTTCTTTGAAATTGACAGTTGTAAACCGCATGACAATCATAAATTCATGAGTGAGTTTGGTTTAATCGGCAGAAAGTATGCCGCAAAAATTCTTCCAGCTCCTTAACGGATCTTGATCTTGGATTGATTTTTGTTCCAGAAACTTTGACACTTTTGATCGTGCATTGTTGGGCATGTGTGAATATCATTTTCCACGCAAGTTGGCAGTTTGGCACTTGATTTTTCTTGCGAAAATGAGCGCAAACGCAAATATACATACGTGTATAAGCACGTGCTCGAACTCAGCAGAGAAAAATGTTTGGAATGTAAATGGCCAATTGCCGTTTCTTTTGAGTGCGCCCCTGATGCACCCCATGCAGCAATCGGACACACCATCGTCCTGGGTGAAATACGTATTCCGCATTATCATTCACACTCCTCAGTATCAGTGCCAATTCAGACAATTCAGTGGAGTGATTTGTGTTGCGAAATTCTTCTTCAAGCTATGAGGAGAATGACCGGCGGAGTTCTGTTGCGACCGACATGGAATGAGAGGGAAAGACCAGCATTCATTTTGCATATTGTTCAAATACAAACATTCGCTCGCAAATGCTGTGGGGTGGGGTGACTTGCACTGGGACCGGTGACTGGGGCAGAACGAACTGAGGCAGAAGTGGACTGAGGCAGAATTTTTGCATTTTTGGAAGCTGATTTTTTTCATTTCTGCGGGTTAGGTTAGGTCAGGTTAGGTTAGATTAAGTTAGGACAGGTGTAAGCTACCACCTCCAAGCAAAAATTCCCTCCAAAACTCCCTCCTTTGTCCAATTCTACCTCAGTCCAATTCTGCCTCAGTCCACTTCTGCCTCAGTCCGTTCTATCCCAATCCCCCGATCCCTTGCACTCTCTGTTAGAGGCCCCTCATTTTACTCTCGGCAAGATCACGATTTCAAAATCCGCCTGTGGAACTTCAGCAAAGATGTTGGCAAATTGTCTTTTTTGGGACGCATCATCACTCAGTGGAACTCACTTCCCATGGATATGTTCGCGTAGCCGCTAAACTTGGCCACTTTTCAATCTTGATTGGAACCTTTGCGAGAGTAATAGAATTTCCGTTCTCTTTGTTATTCATGCCCTTTTACATTTTTTTAACTTTTGCCTGTAATTGCATAACTGTTATTGACGTATTTTTGACAGGAGGTAACTCCGAAAAAAATATAATTGAAATTGAAATGGAATAAAATTGAAAACATTCTTATTGCAAATTACAAAACCCGAAAATCACAAAAAAGAGTGGTACATTTTCCATTGATGAGAAATATGCATCCACCTGACCATCTGAATTTGGTGGACCTAGGCGGCAGGAGAGTGTCAATGGGGAATACTGCCTTGAGTGTTTTGACGCTCACACCGTTTGTTTCCTGATAGGCCTCCTCTGACCTCGGTGTATTGAACTGGTAAATCTGAAAACTGCACTTGGTTTGGATTATTGGCAAGTGATCACGTGAATGTTTGCCTTTTGCCAGAGTAGGATCATATATCGTTCTCATTTGTCAACATGTCTGAAAATTTGTTGTACGTCAAATATCACACGCAATTCGTCAACATGCTTTTGCTTTTTGTTTGTAATCCTCTGTTATGAAATTGCATTGCGCAATTTCTGTTGAATATTATTAAAACAACAACAAAAACATTTAATAGAAAAAAATATCCTTATATCTTAGAGGATATCCTCTAATAACGATCATTAAATCCTCTTACAACTCTGGTTTTGCTTTTCTTTTGACCAGGGCTGAACTGCAAGAGTGCAAGCTCTCTCGAGTAAACATTTGGATGACACCAGAGGGAAATGGGCGCTGTGCGGGACGAAAGGGCCCACAGCTGCAGTCCGCATCCACTGATTGATGTGAGCGGGTTTTTCTCTGTTCCCCAACATGTCCATTGTTTGTCTCTGTTCAAAGAAGAACTCGGAAATCGCAATAATCGGGTTTGGTTATTTTTACCAAAAGTGTGGGGGAGGATGAAGGCGGAACACTTTACGCAGAGAGAGGTCCGGATCGCAGAGGTGCATGCGTGAATTTCAAGTACCTGCAACAGGTGGAGGTGAACAAATTTGATGAGGACCTGCCGGGATCGGACCAAACAGTGAACGCATGATTCAACGATGAGGCAACAACAAAAAGAGAAAACGGGAGGGGCCGGGCCGAACAACAGAACAGGACAAGAGAGCACTGTTCACTGCTCAAACGATGAGAATTCCTCTGGAGTTTCTGTTTCCTCACATGCGGTGGACAAAGAGGAGCACACATTAAGCCGTGCACGGAACTGTGTGTGCTGTTGATCCTGATGTGTGGTGCAACCAACCACCTGAGCGATGAATTGCATCTTGCTCGGCTGAATCATATCTTCGGTTGGAATTCTTTCGTGTTCAATCTAACAACAACTAACCTGTGTGTTCGAAATCGAACATATTGCTCTCATCAAGTCAGGACTGGCTTCACATAAAGTCTCCCCTTTCGATTTGTTCAGATAACTTACCGAGTGTGCTTGGATTGTGTAATGCGTGTGTTCATGAAAAATGTTTGAGGCCTGAAATGCGTGTGTTCATGAAAAAAGCTGCGTTTGAATTGTTCTTTTTGAACTTTCTCCAAATTTGAATCAAAATTCCGCAATCTCAATTCTTTTCATGAAAATCTCAAGGGCGTCACAGTGCGGTGTCTCATTGTGATCCCATACTGAAGCTGCACGCAGATAGGTACTACGCGACTATGGCCTCTCTGTTTTGAGAAGTGCCCTGTGGGACCAAACACTCCCTCTGTTTGTTCTTTCTTAGCTTTCGCTATTAATAGCAGCATTTCGTGACTATGTTTCCCAAAAACATTCAGCGATAGAAAGCTTCCTCAGCTCCTTTCATGAAGGAGGGAAAGTCAATTCCAAGAAGTTTTGGAAATTTAATAAGAATATTAAATCCAATGGGAATGCTGTCCCATCATTGTTTAATAATAACGATGATCCTACCCCATTAGTAGCTGATGCGGCTGGTAAAGCAAATCTTCTCAATTCGACATTTGCTAAAGTGTTTAATAAGTCTTCGTTTTCCATACCTTCGTTTGTTATTGATTGTAATCCCTGTTTTAAATCTTCATCTATCATTTCTGAAACTGCTATCATAAATCGCATTCACAAGATGAAATCTAAAATTTCTGAAGGGGAGGATTTTATCACAGCCCGATTATTAAAGCTATTGCCATCTGTGTTCCAGCAAATTTCTGTTGATAATTTTCCGCGCGTGTTTGGACTTAGGTGATATTCCAATAGCTTGGAAGCGGTCCCTTATAGTTCCCGTCTTTAAAAAGGGTAAAACATCAGACCCGTCAAATTATCGTCCTATCAGTCTCCTGAGCACATGTTCTAAAATTCTTGAATTTCTTATAGCGGCACACATTCGGGAATTTCTTGAACGCAATAAAGTACTTTCCCTGCTCAACATGGGTTTAGGCCTGGCTATTCGTGTACGACCCAGCTTGCAGCTTTTCGTGCAAGAAGTTTCCTTTGTGCTGGATTCGGGATCCCAAGTTGATGCGGTAGCTATTGATTTAGCAAAAGCCTTTGATAAAGTTTGATCACAATTTCTTGTCCACAAATTGGCCAATCTGCAACTTGATCCGAAAATTGAAACCTGGATTCGGGGATACCTTACAAATAGGGTTCAATCCGTCAGGATCGATGGGATGTGTCAACTGCTATCCCGGTGACTTCAGGTGGCCCGCAAGGAAGCATTCTCGGGCCTCTTTTGTTCGTTCTCTACATAAATGATTTGCCTAGCCTTGTGAAATGTAAAGTTAGGTTTTTCGCGGATGATTGTTTAATGTATGTTAAGGTTGATAGCATTTCAGATTGTTTGGCTTTGCAGGCGGACCTTAATGTGTTCGCCACATGGTGTACCAATTCAAACATGGAAGTTAGTGTAGGGAAAGCAATTCTATTACCTTTGCTACAAAACGATCCCAGTTGAGTTATCCATATTCCCTGTGTGGCCTCCCACTGACTAAACGCTCTGAGATAACCTATCTCGGTATTATTCTTGACAGCAAGCTTAAATGGCAGTCTCATCTGACTCGTATTGCAGCAAAGGCAAATTCTGCTCTTTATTTTATAAAACGGAACTTCAAGAAATGCCCACGTAAAATCCGAGATCTTGCTTGCAAAAGTCTCGTTCTGCCAATAATGGAATACGCATCCCCTGCATGGGATCCATTCCTCTCAACAAATTGTCACATCTTGGAGGCAGTCCAGCGCCGTGCTGCGAGGTTTGTTATGGGGGATTACGGGCGCACGAGTAGTGTCACTCAAATGATGATCTCTCTTGGTTGGTCATCCTTGGCAAATCGCAGGAAAGTGGCCAGGTTTGCTTGCACTATTTTTGATAGTATCCAATGTTGGTGGATGGGGTGAGTTGTTGGTCCATGTGAAGCAGCCACATTATTATTTCGCCGTGACCATAATTATAAAATCAGGTTGCTAAATATCGAAAAGGACGTTGGGAAATTTTCTTTTCTTCCCTAGAATATAGCTGAGTGGAATCAATTGCCGGCATCCACCTTCAATCTCCCTTTAAGCATTCCTATTTTTCAACATCGTCTATCTGATTATTTCTCTTGAATCAATGTCAGGTTTTATGCTATTTTCATGGTTTCTGCTGCTAAATACTTAGCGATTGCATACCTATTTTTGTTTGTTTTCGGATATAATTTTGCCTTTATCTCTGATTGTTGTAATAATTGTAAAACGTTGATAAGGGGGCAACCCCAAAAATAAATGGTTCAAAATTCAATTCAATTATTCAGAGGATCCGCAGTGATAGGTGTTCAACGGGGGATTGTTTTGGTTCTAATCTAGGCACGAGTGAGAAGTCAACAGCTGATTAAGGATGTATGATGACACTGGTTGCATGGGCGCAAAACGTTATGGTCAATCACCTTTTCACCTGCGTTGATACATGATAACCTCACAAGTTGAAAGTTTTTAGGATAGGTAATCTTCATCCGGGCTGTTGGAAGTGTTCTTCACTTGCCTTGGCAACATGGCACTTTGTGTGGAGGTGAGAAAATCACTTTTGACATGTGATATGTCTGCTCGATTTTCCAATTTTACAATTATTTTTGTCTCCTTGAAAGGAGAAGAAATGAAAAGAATGTCATGCAGTTGCAATATTCGCAGTGGATATTTGCGAATTGTGAGTTTTGCAAACTTCCAATGATCGCTGTTTTGTGTACTTCCAATGATCGCTGTTTTGTGTGTGATCGAAAGACAGTTTGCAGTTTACTGGACTTCGTGAACGACAGACAGAGATCAGCACTGTGCGAATAAATGTGCTGGGTCACTTATTTCTTTCTAGATACAAGGGCTATTCGAAAGTCCCAGGACATAACCAGTTCCTTCCGATTTACCTTCAAGTTTGGATTCGCATCGCGTAAAACTGCGTAACTTACCAATATACGTATTTAACATGCAACACACAAAGGCAGGAGGCAACGTGATCTGCGTTCCATAACATACCGTTGATGTGCAAAGCCTGAAAAGAATTTTTCGAGTTTGCTGTAAATTGTCATGCGCGGGGTCTTTTTTGTCCCAACCATGCCGCAATTGCCTATCAGCGGGACTAGTAAGTCAAATTTCTGATGGTAGGGGCGGGGACTGCAGGTGTGAAAGTGTTAACTATCACAGCGCCGTGCTGTCTTTTTGTGATGCTGACGGCCAAAACCCGCTCAGTGTTTAATGCACGGGCCGTCTTGGTGCCATTGCATCTCTGTGGGAATGACGGTGGGCCAACTCACGTGCTGACAAGAGCAAGAGAAAATCCGGAAGCTCTGAAATGAAAGAAAATTTCCGACTTTTACTTCAATCCCGCCGAAATATTCAGTCCATGAGGCATTTTTTGCTGTAGAGTTTACTTTTTCTTCGCTACAGGTCAGGGCAGATACCTATGCTGTAATTTCGGAAAATGCACAATGTGCGCCAAAAAGAACACACCTTTCTTCAACACCCCCATGATTTTTTGAAATCAAAGGTCAAATGCAATCAATTGGATCACCCAAAGCCTTAATCTCAATGGAAATAAACGCACACTATAATAAATTGCATACCAAGTTTTCTCTGCTGCATATGCATGGTGCTTGGTTGCATGCATTTGAGACCAAGAACACGTTTCTGCTGAATTTTCCTTGCATTTCAGACCAAGCACAAGTTTCTCCTGCATTTTCCATGCATTTTCAGACCAAGCACAAGTTTCTCCTGCATTTTACATTTCAGACCAAGTACAATTTTCTCCTCCAATTTACATGCATTTCACACCGAGCACAAGTTTTTCCTGCATTTTTCATGCATTTCAGACAAACCAGAAGTTTATCCTGCATTTTCCACGCATTCCAGACCAAGCACAATTTTCTCCTGCATTTTCCATCCATTCCAGACCAAGCAAAAGTTTTTACCTGCATTTCCATGCATTTCAGACGAAGCACACAAGCTTCTCCTGAATTTCCATGCATTTCAGACCAAGCACAAGTTTCTCCACCATTTTCCATGAATTTCAGGCGAAGCACAAGTTTCTCCCGTATTTTTAAAGCATTTCAGACGAAGCACAAGTTTCTGTTGCAAATTCCACACCTTCCAAAGCACACAAACAATTTAGCATTCTCTGTTATTATTTGGTGCAATCCTCCGCGCGTCTCGCAGTGTTGAAACTTTAACTGCATTTTCCCATCCATGCGTTTCAGGGCGTCCAAGTGTTTGATTCCTTCCTGCATGTAGGTATTGTTGCGACTCAGAGCTTCCAAGAATTTTTATTTTCTTTTCAACCCGTTTCAGGCGTTTCAGCGATTGTCTGTCGAAACATTCGTTGTATCGCCATGCGTTTAAAAGAATCACACAGTTCTTGGAATCAGCAACCAGGCCTGACCATCAAAAATTTTGTAACCATCAAACATGATTTAACTTCAAATATCTTGCAATCAACAAATATTGTTGAGAAATTTGCGCAAAATTGCGACTGTTGAGAAATTTTTATTTGCGCAAAGACTGCATTCAAGAACAATTCAGAACTTTCTCATGACTCCACTGCGAACTCATGGTCAAAGTCATTTGTCGATCAGCATTTTTGAGTGCTACGGCTTGGCAATTCTCAACAACTAAACCAAAAGCAAGCAGAGTTTAAATATTTTAAGGACCCCCTAGAAGGAGAAATGGCATTATAGGCACACTCGAATAGGCCTATACCAGGATTATAAAGATGTTCCAATCTCATCCCAATCATGCATTCAAAGCCTTGTTTTGCCCAATCCACCAAATCTTTTCCATGTTCTTTGAAAACATATTCCGATTTGCCTTTTCTGGTCCACCCTGTGCACTAATCACGCACGGAAGCTGGATCAACGACTTCTTTCCTTTGCGCTTATACCAGGTTCACGTGCAGGCCTGCAGTGTGGCACTTTTCTCCGGCAATTTTTTGACAATAGGGATTTCACGTGATATGTTTCTGCCGGGAGAAATCTCGTCTTGCAGAAATGCAATGTTGTATTTGTGGTGGCGGAACATTGCCTCTTGGCGGTGACAGAAGAGGATTTTCGTTTGAGGTTGCAGCGGCTGTGGCTGCGGCTGCTGTTCCCACGTTTACAAACATTGGTTGCTTCACCCTTCCGGGGTATCAAGAGATAGGCGAAAAGGTGCGCTCCCATGTAAGCGAAACAAAAACAGCAGACAATGTTGTCGGGAAATTCACGGTTCGGTTATGACAGGCGTGATGTGAAGCAGAGCAGACATCCACGGAAGCCTCAACCATCGAGCCATGGTGTTTGGTGCCACTGCTCCGGGTTCACCGCATTCTGACTCAACATATTGTATCATCATCATCATCCATCAAGTTAATGGTTAATTTCATTGCGGTGGGCCGGAAGCGTGCAGCTCATACAGGAGCTCATCCAGCGGATGCTGCCGACCGGCCACAGGAAATCGACTGCCGAAGCCAAACCTGGTAGATTTTTGGGCTGGTGAGTTTTAAAATGTCTGTTTGTGAACCGGAAACTTTTTCATTGTTGCGTATTTGAGCTTCCAAACTCTCGCTGACGCGAGCAGGAAACCATCTGTTTCCGCGTGATTCCATTCACCGAAGGCTTCATTCGAGGTTTGTGTCGATTATACGCTAACTGATAAGTTATCACCATCGATGCAACACCAGCATGGCAATTTACCACGTTTTTTCACTGATTCTGAAACCTCGGGCACTGATAACACGGGCAAAGTTAGAAAAAGGGTAAAGACCTTCCGTTCTTGGTCCACCCCATCCCAAGTTCGCTTCCTGATGTTCGACACAAACTGCTTTTTCCCCCCATGCGTCCTTTCTCTTATTTTTCCTGAAATCTGTCGAGTGATCGCGAAACATCAAGTTAGTTAAAATTGGGTGAAGGAAGCAGACTTTTTTTCCAACTTTAGCTTTTATTTTCCTTTTCCTGATTCCTGAAAAATGAGGAGAATGATCGTGAGATGAAGGATGAACAAATTTCAGATCAAAAGAATACAATCTTTTTTAAACTTTACCGTTCATCATTCCCTTTTTTACGTTTCCCGAAATGTGTGTCGAGTGATCGAGAGATAAAAAGTTGTTTCGAATTCGGTGAAGGAACAAAATGACTAATTTTTATAATTTTACGTGCACTTCACCTTTTTCCTTTTACTCTTCCTAAAATATGTGTTGAGTGGTCGAGAGACAAAAAAATTTGAATTCGGTGAAGGAACTATAGAGATTCCTTCTTTATTAGTTTAATTTTCAACGTTCCCTTTTACTTTTCCTGAAATACGTGTGGAGTGATCGAGAGATTAAAAGTTGTTTCGAATTTCGTAAACGAACTCTTTTTTAAAACTTTCCTTTTCATTTTCCCTGTTTACTTTTCCTGGAACGTGTCCATTCCAGTGATCGAGAGAAAAAGTTGTTTCGAATTCGGTGACGGAGCTATTGTGACTCCTTCTTTTACTTTAGTAATCTTCATCTTTCCCTTTTACCTTTCCTGAAAATGTCTGTCGAGTGATCGAGAATTAAAAAGTTGCACCGAATTCAGTGAAGGATCAGTGACACTTTTTTTTGTAACTTTCCATTTCATCTTTACCTGTTTTCTTTTCCTGAAATAATGTGTCTATGATCGAAAGAAAAAAGTTGTTTCGAAATGAAATCGGTGAAGGAACATATGGGAACTGTTCACTTTTCAAATAATTTCCCTTTCACTTTTCCTGAAATATGTGTCGAGTGATCGAGAAAAAAAAATGTGTCAAATTCGGTGAAGGAACTATAGAGATTCGTATGCGTCGAGTGATCGAAAAAGTTGTTTCTAATTCGGTGAAGGAACTCCAAACTATTGTGGCACATTTTTGCAACTTTACTCTTCACATTTACCTTTTACTTTTCCTGATATGTGTCGAGTCAAGAGAAATTAAAAGTTGTTTCGAATTCGGTGAAGGAACTATATGTGACTCCTTTTTGAGTCACCTTTCCCAATAACTTTTCCCGAAATATCGAGTGATCGAGCGATAAAAGGTTGTTTCGAATTTGGTGAAGGAACTGTATAGTGACTCTTTTTTGTATCTACATTTCACCTTTCCCTTTTTACTTTTCCTTAAATACGTATGTCTCGTATGTCTCAAGTGGACGAGATAAAAATTTGCTTCGAATTTGGTGGAAGCACGAGTGAATCCTTTTTTTATAATTTTACTTTTGATCTTTCCCTGTTACTTTTCATGAGATTTGTGTGTTGAGAAGAGAGAGAAAAAATGGTTTCGAATTCGGTGAAGGAACGAGTGACACCTTTTTATGTCCCTCCTTTTCATCTATCCCTTTTAGTTTTCTCGAAATACAGGGTGTTTCAAAAAAACTACGCAACTGCAAATCTTGCATGCAGCTCAACATTTCGAGGGCCAATTTCGATGTCCAAACGTTTGACGTTTCCTTTTTATTTTGTTAATTTGTTTAATTTTAATTTGTTTTGACCTCTTGGTTACCATAGGGGCAGCAAAGCAATAGGCTAAAGCCCTCATGGTATCTCAGTTCGTACCAAGTGCATGCATGGCTTTGCAGAAATTATTTTACAGTCAGAAATTTTTTCAGTCAGAAATTATTTGATTATGCCTTGCCCCTTCTGCGTGTGCAACGCGGGAAATTGAGTTTGCCGGTAGCATACGCAGAAGGAGCACAGCAGAAATAAAAGCATGTCCTCTTGCCCCTCTGAAACAATCTGCTATGCAACATGCATGATTGAAATTTGTCGTGTTGCATACGCAGAAGGGGCAAGGCCGGAATTTTTACGTCATCTTCTGGCCCCTCTTGAAACAATCTGGCATGCTACGATAATTTTTGACTGTGTTTTTACATGCACTGTGATTTCCTGTATGCACAGACATGCATGCAATTGCATTCTATAAGACACTATAGGGGCTCTTGGCTTTGCTGCCCCGATGGTAACCAAGAGTCCGAAACAAAAAAAAAAAAACGTCGAAGGTTGGGACATTCAAAATGACCATTAAATGTTGAGTTGCATGAAAAATTTCAGATTGCGCGGGTTTTTTGAAACACCCTGTATGTGTCGAGTGATCGAGAAATTTTTTAAAAGTTGTTTCGAATTCGGTGAAGGTACTAGTGACTCCTTTTTTATCGAGAGATAAAAGTTAGAGATAAAAGTTGTTCGAAATCGGTAAAAGAACTATGGTACTCCTTTTTATAACTTTACTTTTCATCTTTCCTTTTTGCTTTTCCTGAAATATGTGTCGAGTGATCGAGAGATAAAAAGTTGTTTCGAAATTCGGCGAAAGAACTATGGTGACTCCATTTTAAAATTTACTTTTAATCTTTCCCTTTTACTTTTCCTGAAATATGTGTCGAGCGATCGAGAGATAAAAGTTGTTTCGAAATCGGTAAATGAACTAATTTTTAAAAAAAAACCCAAATTTTCTTTCCCTTTCAATTTTTCCCCTTTTAAATTTTTTTTTTGGTTGAAAATTTTAAA